>PVIU01005258.1:0-115870 GCA_004026605.1 Ondatra zibethicus | reverse complement strand
CCCACAACCTCTCCAGCATAAGTTGTCATCAGTGTTTTTGATCTTGGCCATTCTTACAGGTGTAAGATGGAATCTCAGAGTTGTTTTGATTTGCATTTCTCTGATGACTAAGGATGTTGAACATTTCCTTAAGTGTCTTTCAGCCATTTTAGATTCCTCTGTTGAGAGTTCTCTGTTTAGGTTTGTACTCCATTTTTTTTATTGGATTATTTATTTTTTAGATGACCAATTTCTTGAGTTCTTTGTATATTTTGGAGATCAGACCTCTGTTTGATGTGGGGTTGGTGAAGATCTTTTTCCATTATGTAGGCTGTCATTTTGTCTTCTTGAGTATGTCCTTTGCTTTACAGAAGCTTTTCAGTTTCAGAAGGTCCCATTTATTAATTGTTTCTCTCAGTGTCTGTGCTGCTGGGTTATATTTAGGAAGTGGTTACTTATGCCAATGCGTTCAAGTGCACTTCCCACTTTCTCTTCTATGAAGTTCAGTGTGGCTAGCTTTATGTTGAGGTCCTTGATCCATTTGGACTTGAGTTTTGTGCATGGTGATAGATATGGATCTATTTTCATTCTACATGTTGATATCCAGTTATGCCAGCACCACTTGTTAAATATGCTTTCTTTTTTCCATTTGATATTTTTTGCTTCTTTGTAAAAAATCAGGAATTCAAAGATATGTGGATTAATATCCGGGTCTTCAATTCGGTTCCATTGGTCCGCCTGTCTGTTTTTATGCCAATACCAGGCTATTTTCAGTACTGTAGCTCTGTAGTAGAGTTTGAAGTCAGAGATTGTGATGCCTCCAGAAGTTCTTTTATTGTATAGGATTGTTTTGGCTATCCTGGGTTTTTTGCTTTTCCATATGAAGTTGGGTACTGTTCTTTCAAGGTCTGTGAAGAATTTTGCTGGTATTTTGATGGGCATTGCGTTGAATCTGTAGATTGCTTTTGGTAAGATTACCATTTTTACTATGTTAATTCTACCTACCCAAGAGCATGGGAGGGCTTTCCACTTTCTGGTGTCTTCTTCAATTTCTTTCTTCAAAGATTTAAAGTTCTTGTCATACAAGTCTTCCACTTGTTTGGTTAGAATTACTCTGAGATATTTTATGCTATTTGTGGCTATTTGTGAAAGGTGTTGTTTCTCTGATTCCTTCCCCAGTCCATTTATCATCTGTGTACAGGAGGGCTACTGATTTTTTTTGAGTTAATCTTGTATCCTGCTACATTACTGAAAGTGTTTATGAGTTGTAGAAGTTCCTTGGTAGAATTTTTGGGGTCACTTACGTAAACTATCATATAATCAGCAAATAGTGAGAGTTTTACTTCTTCTTTTCCGATTTGTATCCCATTGATCTCCTTTTGGCGTGTTATTGCTCTAGCTAGGACTTCAAGAACTATATTGAATAGATAAGGAGAGAGTTGACAACCTTGTCTTGTTCCTAATTTCAGTGGTATTGCTGTGAGTTTCTCTCCATTTAGTTTGATGTTGGCTGTTGGCTTGCTGTATATTGCCTTTATTATGGTTAGGTATGTTTCTTGTATTCCTGCTCTCTCCAAGACCTTTATCATGAAAGGATGTTGTAAAATCCCAGTTCTTAAATGTCATACAGAGAACACTGGCCAAAAGTTGGACCTTGGCTAAAATACAAGACAGTTAGTTTTGTGAGACAATGAGATGTTTCTGGAAGGTGCTGGGCTGCTCCTTGCTGCTTTCTAAGAATACTGTGGTGTGTGAGCTTATTCTAGAATGTTTCCTGGGATGGTCTCTAGGAGAATGACAATCAAGAATGTAGAAACCCTTCTAACAACAGGTTAGTTGCTGTCTTTTGGCCATTAGGGTGCCTCCAAGAATTTGGAGTTGGCTTCGCATAGCTAAGACTATGTTTAGGTATCCCTGGGTTTTAGAAATATTTAAATACATTTCTCAAAATATACTATGTCAGGGGCTGGAAAGATGGCTCAGCAGTTAAGAGCACTAGCTGTTTCTCCAGAGGTTCCAGGTTTGATCCCAGCACCTACATGGCAGCTGACAGCTGTCTGGAGCTTCAGTCCCAGAGAATCCAACAGCTTCTTCTGGCCTCTATGGGCCCTCACAGGCATTCATGCAGGCAAAACACTTATATGCATAAAATAAAAATATAAGATCCCCCAAATAATTTCAAAATATACTGTTTAAAGTTCTCAAAGAGTTAATGAAAATATTATATTATTCTTAAAAGCCCAGACTTCCCTTCTTTTATAGATTTGGGAGTGATATCCTTTTCTCTATCTGGTGGGATGCTTTACTAAAAGGAATGAGGCCACAATTCCTTCCAAAAGTATTAGGTTAAATGGCCTCACCAAGTTATGAACCCTACTATTTCTTGCCAGTGTAGAGGTGGCTATACTTTTTCTAGCCAATGACATCATTTCAAATAACACTCAATTACCAATGGAAAAGAGTGTAATGTAATGTAATGTTCCTATACATTTGTTCATCCTATACAATGAACAAACCATTTGGTGGTGATTTAAACAGAAATTCTTGAAGAGCTTTTTCTGCTTTCTAATTAGTCACCCTCTAGTGCTAACCAAGCATCCTCAAGTTGGACTTAGTCCTGGGTACCGTAGATCTTGATCTATCACACCTACTATGTATACCGGTTATCTTGGGCCATAGCTTGATATTGAAGAACTATTTTGAAATGATGACAGAAGGAATTGTTTTGATTTTTTAATTTTTTCCCTAATGGTCCTATCTCTTCCTTGACTGTCCTTAGTAATGGCTTTTGTCCTTAGTAATGGCTTTAGAAATTATAGGAAGGAACCAATTCATATTGGCACGCCCCTCCCTGTGCTGTGCTGGATAACAGTCTCAAGCATTTTTGATTGACAGTTCAGTTTTCAGCAAATTCTTCCCTTTCCTATCATCCCATCATCTCACTCTTCCATACACATAAAAATTTAAGAAATAAGTTATTCATGACTCCAATTCCCAACACAATTACCCTTTTAGATTTTGTAAAAGAAATGATGAACTACAGTGCATATTTTTATTGCTTTTGTTAGTATGCAAAATAACAGGTTTCATTATGACATTGTCACATGCCATTGTACTTAGCTCATGCTGGACCCCTACCTTCATCTTCCCTCCCCCCTCCTCCCACCTTTAGCTGACCCCTTTCCTTCAATAGTACCTCTTCTGCTCACATGCCATGTTTAAATTAAAGTGAAATTATAAGTCAAACTATGCCTTTCTTTGCATAATCTGACTTCCTAATTGCCCTTTGTCCCACTGGGCCTCAGATGTAGTTATGGTAAATCAATTAATACTAGTGGTAATTACATACTAAAGATTGAGGAAGTTTTTATTATATGAACCATAGCAGATTAAACATGTTATACCTTCAACAAGTCCTCAAGTGAGGAAAGGGACAGTTAGTGGCGTGTTCCAGGCTAACAGTTATGTGTCAGAGGGGAGAGAGGGTGAAGTTATTGTCTTATTTTGTTTGAGATGCTAAAGGAGACATGGGGTAACTCTAGCTTTGCTTCTATCTCCATCCACAAAGCTGGACTAGAAATTGTACAAAGGCCAGTGTTCATTCACAGCAATGGAAGTGAGAGACTGTGTATAGAATAACAGTCATTCACCACAGGAAAAGCCATAGAATCAACTAATCTGGGCTCAGAACGGCTCACAGAGATTGGACCAACCACCAGGGACTGGCCTAGGCCCTCTGCATATGTGTGACAGTTGTGTAGCTTGGTCTTCTTGTGGGACTCCTAACAGTGGGAGCAGGGGCTGCCTCTGACTCTGTTACCTGCTTTTAGGACCCTTTCCTCCTAGCGGGTTACCTTGTCCAGCCTTAATAGGAGAGGGGGTGCCTACTCTCACTGCAACTTGAATTAACATGTCTGACTGATTTCCATGGTATGCCTGTCCTTTTCTGAAGAGAAACAGCAGAGGAGGAGTGGATGGTGGATGGGGGTGGAGAGAGGCTGGGAGGAGAGGAGGGAGGGGAAACTTCAGTTCATATGTCAAAACAATGAATGAATAAATAAATATAATTAATTAAAATTAACTCATCCCAAATAGAAAAGTAAAAGAACGAAAGTCCTTTCATACACACTCCGTGCCAAGGTTTCCTCAGAACTCTTGGGAATATTGCCACAGGAGACTGAGCGGGTCAAGTAGACTGATGGGAACATCTTTGGAGTTAAAACATCTGTGATCTTAGCTGTGTGGTCCTAAGCAGCTCAGCTCTACTGTATCCTCAACCATCCTTACAAGTGTGTCCTGTTATCACAGATTTCTGTCCTCTCAGGAAGGCAGAGGATAATAGCTGGAGGGTCCTTTGTTTGCTTATGCAGATGGGCATTCAGTGCGTAGCTCTAGAAGGATTAATAAAGAGTTGCATTTCATCCATGTGCTCACCCAGCACATGGCTGTTTGGGATAAGGGTTATTGAGGCAGAAAGAGAGCCTGCTCAGCCAAAGTTTACCTTCTGCTCAGGACAGGAAGAAAATAACCATACAGTTAAGTAGGAAAAACAGTGAAATTAGGATAATGGTGAAGTCTAGGAGCAAAAGAAAACCCCGAGGGTAGGGGTAAGTGTTGCCAGAGGCTGCTTGTTTGTTCCTGGCCACCCAGAACCGAAATAATCACACAGAAACTATGTTATTTGCAATACTGTTTGGCCAATAGCTTAAGCGTATTTCTGGCTAACTCATATCTTAAATTAACCCATTTCTATTAATCTATGTATCGCCACATGGCTGTGACTTACTGGGCAAAGTTCTGGTGTCTGTCATGGCATCTCCTGACTGTATACTTTCTCTCCCCGCCCGTATGTATGTATGTATGTATGTATGTATGTATGTATATATTCCAGCCTGGCTATATTCTGTTAAGCCATCGGCCAAAAGCAGCTTCTTTATTAACCAATAAAAGCAACACATATACAGAAGGACTTCCCATACCAGGTAAGGGGAACGACTGGATGATCACTGGAGTGAAAGGGTTGCTGGGGGAAGGCATTTGTCTTAGAGTTTTTAGTGAAGCCCCATTCTCTGTTAGGTGGGGCAAGTCATTCAAAATGCAGAGTTGAAGAATGTCTCTAGCAGAAGACATGCTTATTCAAAGACCTCTTGTAGTACTGAGCAGGCTGTATGATGAATTCTCCAAGGAGACCGCCACACTACCGTGCCAGGAAGGATGTGCGGTGGGGGTGAGGTCTGGGAGCAAGCAGTTCTCACATCATGTAGACAGGCCTGGGTGAGGAATTTCCACCTGAATGGAATGTAAGCTATAAGAGAGTTTTGAAAAGGGTGTTCCTGTTGGTGTACGTAAGAAAGAGGAAGGATCTAGAAGGTTGGAAGAGAGGGCTAGAAAGTCAGAGATAGGAAACAGTGGTTTCTATGTTTCTTGGAAGTAGATTGACATCTCAGTCTTCCCTTAAGACTACTGAAGAGATAGGATACATATTAAGTAGTTCAAAGTGCAGTGTGGGACAAGGCCACCCACCTCCATCTCTCCTCCAGAACCTTCAGAAAGCCCTGCAATGACTGGTAACACTCTGGGGTGATAGATCTTAAGTAATGAATGGAAAGGAAGGCTGCTTCTCACTTAATGGCTGAGCAGGATAAATGAAGAAAGAGGAAAGAAGTCTCGGCCTTCCACAAAGCAGAGACTCACGGAGTGGCCATTGTTTCCTCCTTTTTAGTGCTCCTCACCGTTTGCAGTTAGTGTGCTGGGCTATTTCCTAATCTGTGCAGTAGCATTGAACCATAGTGAGTCCCTTACGACTCATGGCTTATAACCCTGTAGCTTTTATCTCCCAGAGAAAGGAACTCACTATCGTTACAAATTCCTTTAATGTCAATCATAAGCATTTAATAGTCATTTGGAGGATCAGTCAGAAAACCATCTATCCTCCTCCTCCCCCTCCCCCTCTTCTTCTTCTTCCTCCTCTTCCTCTTCCTCCTCCTCCTCCTTCTTCCTCCTCCTTCTCCTCCTCCTTCCTGGTACCAGTGATGGTGGTTGTGCAATCGGATGGTGGAAAGATGTTTGGGTTTGGTGTTTCCTTGGCAGAAAATGAATAGCAGCTGCTGTCAGCTACTTGGTCTTAATCACAGTTTCTTTCACACCACAAGGGAAGAGCTTATAGGAGACTGGAATATGGTTCTGGATAGTCCAACCACATACTTAGTAATGAACATGCTATTGTAAAGGGGAGAGGCAGCCACACTTGAATGATTTCATAGGAACACCTAGAAGAGGTTCTAGGTGATTTAACCTTGACTGCAGTAAACTCTGCAGGGAGACCACAATTATAGCTAACTTTCCTTTTCCTTGTCAGAGTCTGGAGGTCATTTTTGTATCATTTCATTTAAGATACACCATGACTTGATTATATCCATTTTGAGATAACCACTCTGCAGCAGCTTAATGGGTCTGTAAAAACTGTGTTGTCCTTTTTCTCTCAGCTTTATCTTGAAGAATCAGTCCAGATGACCATTTAGGAGCAAGCAATGCATCAGAAAGGGCATTCTGGAGGCAGCGAGAAAAGAACAGATTACAACTGAACACTGAAATTTAACTAGAGCTATGCTAACAAGTAGCCATTTGGCACGTGTCCATTTAAATTTATTACAGTTCAATGATATTAAAATCTATTTCCTTGGTTGTACTAGCTAATTATCAAATTCCAGGTGTTTAAAGTGACCACATATGACTCTGTCTACCACATGATAGGCTAGAGAGATACTATGTTACTCTCTTCAAAGATAGTTCTATCAAATCTATGAGTTTTAGTAGTTCCTAGTCATCAAGAGTTCTTTTGAATGTACAAAGAGACAGGAATAGCTAGTCAGGTAGTTTCTACAATATTTTAATTTCAAATGCTTTAACTACTGATATTTTCAGCAGCTTACCCGTATACTGACATTAGCTAGTTGCTGTTGAGGAGATAAAAAGAAACTTTCTTACTGTTTCTAATTTGTTAATATTGCCTGGCTCCTGAGTTGTCTGGCAGTATGAACAAAAGCATTTGCAGCTGTGGAGATCAGGCCTGTCCACCGAGTCATCACTAGGCCCTGTAGCCATGAACTCGGCCATCTTTGTCCCGGGAGAAGGAGACGGAAGCATCTCCATTGCCATGTTGTCAAACACAGTTATAATGCTCAAGTGTCTTGGGGAGAAAATGTCTTCCCAAGCATGGCCTTTCTTGTAGGTCCTGCTGTTTTCCAAGAGGGCAGAGAATCCTTGACTTTTCAGCTGTTATCTTAGGCAAGACTAGGTACACGACAAGCCCGTTCTCTGTAGTTAAAGTAGTCCGTTCTTTCTGGCCACCTGGTCTCTTGGTTTCTGGCTAAAGTTCTCTTCCATGGCTGTGTATTGCCATATACACTATATCCACAAGTATATCAAGCTGACTCTATTGTATAGCAACTTGAACTTAAATAGATCTTGGGCTCTGTGTGTGTGTGTGTGTGTGTGTGTACATTTGTATACTTCGCCAGTGTGCTCTCTGAGAAGTATGGGAGGCCATATTCCAGAAATTTCCTACATCTAAAAATTCTGTCTGAAAGGTAGCTCCATGGGCTAAAATAAAACCATGTGTGCCAACCAACCTTAGGCCAGAACAGAGCAGTTTTCCCCATAAAGCTTCAGATCTGGATACAATAGAGATGAATGACCACAGCTGCACAGCACGTCAATCATTGACTGAAGCAGTCATCTCTTAATGGTCCTTCTTGATGCACAATTAAAAAGTTGCTTCTCAAAACTGATATATCCTGTGAATTCAGTGTCATTCAGTAAATTCTAGTGTGGAAAGGCAAAAGGGAAAAAAGAAAAGAAAAAAGTAAGAAAGAAAAATAAATAAGTTGTTCTCCTTAAACTATTCAGCTCTTTTTTGGGTAGTAGAAAATGCCTTTGTTCATACTGCAGGGAAGGATACTCACAATGTATTTCAAAAAAAAAAAAAAAAAGAACCTAGACAACTAGACAACAAAGAAGACCCTAAGAGAGATATACATGGATCTAATCTACATGGGAAATAGAAAAAGATAAAATCTCCTGAGTAAATTGGGAGCATGAGGATCATAGGAGAGGGTTGAAGAGAAAGGGAGAGGAAGGGAGGGGAGCAGAGAAAAATATGTAGCACAATTAAAAAATTAAATAAGCAAATATCCTACACTTATTACATTTATATGTTCCATATATGTATATGCATACATACTTTATATTTACTTTACAAATAAGTGTGCTTTGATGGTGAGGGAGGGAAGGGAAGATGATATCAAAGGTGATTTATACATAACAATTTTCCTGGGGGTGTCTCTATGATGCACTTTCCCACATGCTGATGTAGGAAGATCAGAAGCAGAAAAAGGAGCCGCTGTTTCTTTGGTTTTTAGCCTGAGAATTTGAGTTTGCTTTCTCTTTGTATGCAATAGACTTGGGAAGATGGGGATATCCCTCTGGTTTTCAAATGTTAGGGACTGGGGCCAACTGTAAGGAAAGCCAAGTAGATATTTCTCCCACGGTGGTTATCTTTAGTTTGGGCTGAGGTCATTGTCTGCTCATGGGCTCTGGGCCAAATTCGCGCTGGTTCTTAGAATCTGGAAAACCACCAACCACTCAGGCTCAGACTTCCTCACAGGCATAAGCAGGGTTCAAATCCCCTGTGCTTTGCCTTGTCCTTTCTTCATCTACATGGGAAATAGGACCTGGGGTCAGTCTGGAGCAAAACAAAGTGAATGACCATAAATGTATACCTTAGTGAGTGAGCATCGCAATTCATGGCCTAGAACAAATCTCCCCTTCTTTTCTATAAGGACAGTGAACATGGGAGCAATTGATCATTCACATTTAAATCAAATGAGGTGCTAATTTATTGGAAGAAGTGTTTAATGGATGGCGTGGATCTTGGGAGAGTGGTCAGTCTTCCTAAAACTAACAAACAAACAGATGATCAGATCTCCACTTAGTCACCCTGGCCAGATGATAATCTAAGCAAGATGAGGCGCCCTTCAGTGTGGACATAAGTAGTGTATGTCCATAATCCCAGCACTTGAGAGGCAGGAGCTAGATGATTAGGAGTTCAGGATCATCCTCAGCTATATAGCAAATTGAAAGCAAGCCTTGGCTACATGAAACCCTGCCTCCAAAAACAAAAATAAAACCCAACCAAACCAAAGGAATTACCCTTGTTTTGATAGGAGGTGAGGACACAGATACTTTGTAAAGATTAGTCCCTTCCTTTTCAGGTTTCAGAAAGTCTTGCTCCACTTGAATATGCTGCTGTGTTTATATTATCCGTGAACAGCGTACAAGAAAGAGTTAAACACCTTAGTGACTGGAGTCACTGCACCGTGTGTACCTATCTTCTGCTTTTAACCTTAGTCAAGCTAATCTCTAACATATTTATGAACTAGAGAGCATTTGCAAACCTATCAGGAGGAAAGTGGGCCTCATCTTTTAGTCCCATCAGCCAGGAAAGGCCACGATGCAGCCATACTTTCTCATCCCAAATCCAAGGAATCCATGAAGAAGAGAAGCAGTGACTATTCTGGCTCAGGAAAAAACTCAAGGGCTTCTGGGAGCCATCTGATGCAAGTGGCTCACAGAGAGGCACAAAAGATGGGTGAACAACATGGAGGGCCAGTCTCCCAAGTACTCTGAGTAGTCATCAGAGCTGAGAAGAAGTAACCAGTGGGTTCTAAGATAACATAACCGGGACTATGTCCTTTAAATTCTGAGGGAACTAATTCATGGACACACTGACTCCACAGACGTGTGACCAAGGAGAAGATCTGGCTGGATCATGCAGAGAAGTGTCAGCAGATGCCGCGGGGGTGGATCTGAAAAGAGACACAAATAAAACAGAGCGACTGCCGTTGTCCACTGAGATGAAGTATGTTTGGCCAGTGTATGTCAGACAGAAGGAAGCCAGGCCCACAGGGTGGGAGGTGGGAGAAAGTGGGATCATGGTTAGGATTGGAGCTGTGCAGCTCTTAGCTGGATCTGCTTACTGAAGTGGCTGACCGTCCAACAGGAATCCTGTCTGTCTACAACAGGACATAATGATAGTGAATTTTGATATTACATTGCTTTGGAAACCTATTCAGAGTTCATCTGCTGAATTCCAAAGCTTGCTTTTCCTGAAGAACCTGCAGAAGCACCTGTTCAACCAGGTCATTTCTGTCCAAACCAGCAGCCTCCATCTAACTAGAAGTTTCATTGCAACTGTGTGTTCCCCAAGCTGTTACATTTAGGTAATGCAGCCCCACCCTACCCCCCAAAGCCCAAGACCAGGTAGCAACAATTTATCTAGTATGGCTGCTGATGGTTTAACATGAAAATCTTGACTGAATTGTCTAGACAGTAAGAGGCACAGGTCATCATTACACAGTTGGCTTCTAAATGGAAAGTGTTCTTGATACCAGAATTGCTTCTAAAACTTAATACTCATTAACTGGGCACCAATTGAAGACAATATATTGTATTTCCTTTGTGTTTATTTTTAAAACTATTGTTGTTATTATTATTAGCTTATTATTATTATGGCCATCATCATTATTATGTGTTTGTATGGGATGTGTGTGTTTGAGTGTGGACATAGACAGCACAGCACTTGCCTATGAAAGGCAAAGGATGACTTTGGCGACTCTGCTCTCTCTTTCCATCGTGGGCTCCAGAGAGGGAGCTCAGGTCACCAAGGTTGAACAGTAAGCGCTTTTACTCACTGCCCCAGCTTGCTGGCTGAGCGCTGCACTTCCCTCGATGACCTTGCATTTGCCTGGGAGACAGAAGCCCTACTTCCCCTTTAAAGATAAAGACACAGCTCTGGGACTCCTCAAGTCTGTTTTCTCACAGTTGCCCACGCCTACTGTTGAGAACTTCAAGTCAGGAGAATTCAGAGCTTCAGGCGGGGCTTCAGGATTGTTCCCTTCTTCTTGAGAAATGGACAGAAATGGAGAGCATAAATAATTAATCTTTATTCCAAAACAGTGGTTGTTTGTGTAGAATATTTGGAAACTGATAGTTAGGATAGTGATAGTTAGGAAACTGATAGTTAGGATAGTGGCCATAGCAAGGTCTTGGGGGTCATAGGTCAGTTTACACGCAAACACCTGCCATATTCCTATATAGTAGTAATGAACAACTGAAAGGCAGCATTTTTTAAAAAGATTTTACTTAGGAAAAATAATCCCTGACAATCTTGTTGACTTACTTTTAAAGATATCTAGTCTCTAAAAGAAAACAGGGTCAACAGAGTATAGCTACTAGGAACACAGCAATTACTGGGCATTTTGTTTCCAGAGAACTGAGCTCTTTTTCACAGTAGTCTCTGACACAAGCCTGGAAGTGCTGAACAACATGACCGAGCCACACAGTAGCTCAGCTCCAGACCCAGGACTTCAATGCTCCCCCTATAACTCAACTCACTGTTTTTCTTCATTATGTGTCTGCCAGTTTACTGAGTCCTGTGTCCTGTGGATGGCGACATCAGAGGTGTCCTTGACTCCCTGTTCTGAGCCCCTAGCATCTCTGTTTGATACCGGTCAGCATCCAGGGCCTAATAGCAAGATAAACCACTTTCTCTTGCACGTTCAGTTTTTCTATTTTCAGTTTGCATCCATTTGATTCTCGTAATACATTGTGAATGATGAAAGACTGAAGTTAACTCCATTTTATTGCTGATAGATGGTTAAGTTCCTAGGCTTCTAAGTGACAGAGGTACAAATGGAAGGGAAATCTACACTGAAAACTTGTAATGAAAAATTCACATAAAGCACCAGGCTTAGCTGAGAAGATGAACTTTTCAAATAGTCGGCTGAATTATTGGCTTTGAGAGCACAGGAATGTGTTTAAGAAAATACGAGTGTTAATATCAACTCACTTACACCAGTGGTCAGAAAGGAAGGGAAAGGGGGTGCGGAGCCTCCTGTTTTAGAGAATGCTGCTAATTATGAAATGAGATAGCAATGTGTATATGTTTTTTATGTATATGGGTATTTTGCCCACGTATGTATCTGTATATTGTTTGAGGTATCCACAGAGTCCTAAAGAAGGTGTCAGAGACCCTGGAACTGGAGTTACAGGAGCTTTGAGATTTTAGCTCATCACCTGAGGTCGCCAACGGGTGGTAGAATCAGCCTTGGGATCCAGAGCAACCCCACCCAGTGAGAGCACAGTGAAGCTTTAGAAACACCGCATCCCCCTTAGTTTGTATTAGCGATTTCAGTAACGTTCAGGCATCCCGTTCTGACTGTGGATGCTGTTGACAACTCTACGCCCAGCCTGCGATGTGCCCCAAGGAAGGACCAGAGAACTCAGTCACCCCAGGGCATCTCAGCCCCGGGAGCTTTTACCCTGCGCACAAAAGACAGTCTCATATGCCATCCTGCTCCATTCTTCGTCTTGAAAGATCTGTCTGAGCTGGCTATGCAGGTCCTGGAAAGTGTCACAGGGTTCTTTGAAGTAGGCTGTTTATTTTTCCTGCCCCACATCTGCTATTCATTTTTTTTTTTGATATTAAAATGCAGTGTTTTGGCCTTCTGTCATGCGAAAGAGAAGTCTCAGTTTTAAAAAGCCTAGGATGATGGTTTTCACCTGCTTGGCTGTCACCTTCTCCTCGTTTGTTCTTTTATTCATTCAGTGACTGCTTCATGGATTCCTCCTCGAACCCCGAAATGGTTCTAGCTACTCAGGAAACAGCAGCAAACAAAATGAAGTCACCGCTGCTAAGATGCTCATTCTGGAGGAGGCACACAGACAGTAAACATGGGCATAAGGAGCATTTTTGTTTATTAGGTGTCGGTGAGTGCTGTGGCTGACAAGAGTGAACTGGGATAGGAAGTGGGGAGGAGCTTACCTGGCGTCTATATAGAGTGGTTGAGGAAGGACTCCTTGCTATGGTGGCATTTGTGCAGATACAATAGAGCAGCGAAACAAGTCAGGCAACTATGTAGGGAAGGGCTTTCTAGATAGAGACAACATCAAGGACTTGTCCCTGAGTCAGGAGACTGCTGGGTACACTCAAGATGCAAAGGAGCAGCATGGCCCCTGCGGAATGAAGGATAACAGAAGATGGCAGAAGATGAGGCCTTATGTGACAACGCAGACCTTTTGTTTTATTTGATTAGGATTTTGAAATTGGACTGAGATAATTCCCTGGGATCCTAAGCATTCATTCTGCATAACTTTGGAAGCCACCTCTACCATATAAAAACAGAACTTGTCCTACCTCAGTAAGTCCCTGCGGGTCACTTCGCAGCAGTCCGAGTCTGTCGTTGTTCTAGAATCAGGTAGTACAATGTTTCTCACTCTGAACTTTTTCACCCCGTGTGATGTCATAGAGACACGCCCATGTCTCACTGGTACAGAGTCCTCATCTGTATGTGACTCTGTCCTAATTCATTTGATTCATCTTTAGGTTGTTTCCTGCTTGGGGTTATCTTAAATAGAGCTGCTATGAACATTCTCTAGCACATTTTCTTGGTGACTATTGTTTCCATCGCTCCTAGGTGCACAGCTTACAATAATGTGTTCCATCGCAGAGTGACCCGTCTGGTCCCAAGTGGTGGTATTGTGTGTGGTATACTCACAAAGTCAAAATGGGATAGGAATTTTGTTCCACAAGGTGGTGGACCTTTGATTCTGCTTAGGGGGTTTGTTTCTACTCTAATCATTCTGGAGAACTTGACATATACTTCACTCTTGTGGGTCCTCCACACCCCAATGCCACACATTGAGCCCAGGGCCTTGTGCGTGCCAGACAAGTGTGCTGTCAGTAAGCTACAACCCCTTTGCTCACCGTAATTTTTAAAATGATTTATTAATTTTTATATTGGTGTTTTGCCCGTCTGCATGTCTGTGTGAGGGTGCTGGATCACCTGGAACTGGAACTACAGACAGTTGTGAGCTGCCGTGTGGGTGCTGGGAATTGAACCCAAGTCCTCTTAACCGCTGAGCCATCTCTCCAGCACCGCTCATTGTAATTTTAACTCTTGTATTTCACTGCTGACTTCTCACGTTGAACAGCGTGTCTCCAGCTTTTTAGCATCTGCATACTCTTCTGAAAACTCATTTTGTATGTGTGTGTATGTACATGCCACACAGCCTTTGCTGAGGAGTCCGAGGAGTCCGAGGACAACATTCTCTTCCTCCATCACGTGAGTCTAGGGATTGAATTCAGATCCTCAGGTTTGGTTGGTGGCAAGCACCTTTATCTGCTGAACCATCTTGCTGGCCCCAACATGCCCTTCTTTAGTGCAGGGTTTGTTCACGTGGTTCATCCTGGCTTTTAATCTGGGCGGTCTCTCGAACGTAGGGCTTTTCCAAAGGGGTCCTTTAACAAGTCTGCATCTATTTCCCCCTTGTCTGCTTGACAGGATTTGGGATCACAAATCTCCAGGCATACCTGGGAGGGACTAGACAACCTCTGTGCAGGCCTGTGAGAAATTATACTGATGAGGTTAACTATTGGGGTGGGGGGAGCCACACTGAAAGTGGGCAGCCTTGTTCTCTAGGTTTGGGTCCTGGATTGGATAACAAGGAGAAAGGGGGCTCAGCACGAGCACCTGTTCCTCCCTGCTTCCTGATTGGGAATGTGACATGACCAGCTGCCTCAAGCTTCTGCCTCCTGTGTGCCCTCCCCTTGGCAGAATGTATCCTGATCTGTGAGCCAGAACAAACCCTTCTCCACTGAGTCTCTCTTGTCAGGCTTATGTTATCAAAACAACAGGAAGACAAACAAAGACACCATCTTTCTCTCTATGTTCTATGTACAATGTTGCACAAATATGATGACTAGGCATGTAAAATGTACTTATATATAACTGTACATAATACATATTTTCTCCTGTGGTACATATACATACTAATATAGTGTTCATTTTTGAAGGGCAGAAATTTTAATTGAAATGCAATCTGACTTACAATCTCTTATGATTAGGGCTTTTTGTCTTGTGATGTGTGTATACTTGTTAGTGTGTGGGTGTGTAAACAGGTGCATGTGAGCACATACACCTATGGAGGCCAGGGGTTGACATTGGCCGTGTTTCCTGTATCACCGTCCACCCATATTTTTTGAGACAGTCTCTCACTAAACTTAAAGCTCATTGATTCAGCTACACTGGCTGGCCGATTCTGCTCCCCAGTGCTGGGATTACAGGAGCACATTACCACTTCTGGCTTTTTACATGGGTTCTGGGGGCACAAATCCAGATCCCTGTACTTGCATTGCAGGAACTCTACAGACTGAGCCTCTCCCGGGACCTGGTTAGTGCTTTTTTTATGTACTATGTATAGTTATTTTTGACTCCATAATCATAAAAGTATCTTCTTCTATGACTGTTCCTGCCTTACTGTTTCGGTTTAGTTCTAAAGCCCAACTTGCATTGATTCTTGCGAATGTGGGAATGTAAGGGAAAGAGGCAGATATCCAATTCCTTATCAGTGACTCAAAACATTGTATTTTTGCTGAATTATGTTGGCAGAGGGATATCCATCACAGTCAAATGGTGACAGCGCCAAAAAACACAAAACACCTTTCTCTAAGTTCTAGTGTGCCGCTGGAGAGTCTTCAGACTTTCATAAGGCAATGGACGCTTTTTGCCGTGCATTGAAGCTGTTAGTGTGTACTTGCGGAGTGTGCATACATGTTTGTATTGTATAAATGGGTGTGCACATGTGTGTGGGAGGGTGTGCTCTCCTGTCAAGTAGCCTGTAAAAGGTTGAGGTTAAACTCATGTTATCCTTGTTCGCTCTCCATTTTTTTTCTTTCTTCGAGACAGAGTGTCTCATTAGTTGACCTGGAGCTCACCAACTGGCTTGACCGGCTGGCCATCAAGTCTTGGGGGATCCACCTGTCTCTGCCCCCCAGTTGCTGGTGTTAGAGGGACTCATGACCACAGCTGGCTCCTTACAAGGTTGCTAGAGAATCCAAACTTCGGCCCTCTTTTTTGTGCAACAAGCATCTTATGCATCTTCCTATCCCATTTGTGTGCATTTTAAAAAGGCATATATACCCACACCCACGCTTGCAGTTTGAGAACAAGAACCATGCCTTGTTCTTAAAACTCAATGGATGAATAAACATCTGAATTCTAGCAAATGTCTAAGTCTGCTCTTTCCCTTAGCACGCGATGTGCTCATTTGTCTCTCTTCTACAGGGGTCTCACACAACCTTGACTGCTTCCATGTGGGCATGCAAGTCTCGGATTAATGGGGAGTTTATAATATGCACGCAGGATTATATATTCCCTTGACCCAGGCCACATAACCATATGCTGAGCCCTTGTATGGTTAACTTTGCTTCTATTTTTGATTTATGCTTGTCATATTTGGGATAGGGAGGATTTAAAAAGCATCTGTGGACGGCAGAGGAATAGTATCTGGAACACAGCCCTCCCTGCTGGAGTTCATCCAGCTTCCCAGAAAGACTTAGAACAAGAGGCAAGAGGCAGCTCGGAACTGAATGAAAACCACGACGTCACACAGAACATGATCTTGAAGGAATAGCAGAGCTGGAAGGTGCGGCAAAGACAGACAAGAGAGTGCCTCCCTGTCTCCCGTACTGATGCAGCGGCTTCCTTAGAAGCCAGACAAATGCTGCCTCTCTTCTGCCCTCATTTCCCTGTCTACCAGAAATTCCCCTAAATGAGAACAAAAGAAAGGGGCTGTTTTTGCCCCTCCCATAAATGCATCCTGGGAAGTGTGGCTCCCTCTGTGCAGCAGATAGATGGGCCTAAGAAGTGAGATCTGTGTGGCAGAGTGTCTGCGCTCCCCTGTAGTTGTTTCTCACCTGGGTTGAGTCAAGAGGCTCCAGGAGCTCAAGCTGCACTAAATCTGAAGCCCAGGTAGTGGCTGCCCCTTCACCTGCCCTCCAGCTGGGGCTGTGAGGTCATCACACAGATTGACAGCCAAGTGCCAACCCCCTCCTGAGTGTGACTGCTGCCACGCACACTAGGCAGAGCTTACTTTATTTTAAAAAAATTACATTGAAAGACAGAACTGTGCAAATGACCACAGCTCTTAGAATTAATAGATAATGTGCTGCAGAAATCTGTTGTAGAAGCAAGGAGGGGGAAAATGGAAATGCACAGAATTCTCAGTAGCTTTTGAGATGTAAGCCCTTTTTGATGGAAATCAACACTTTCTTCCTTGCATCCTAATTATGATTATTAATAGTAGAGATTTTCCCCAGATTTGAGAATTGAAGTCAGGGACTTAGTTTATTAGGCAAATGATCTATCACCGAGCTACATCCCCTAACATGTAATTCTTCTATGTGTGTGTTCCTGTGTACATGTGCATGCATATGTTCATGTACATGCATGTGGAAGCCATAGGGCAGTCTTGTAAGTTGTTCCTCAGACACTGCCACCTAGGGTTTACTTGTTTGTTTTTGAGACAGGGTCTCTTACATGACTTGGAATTTGCCTAGAACTAGGCTAGCCTGGCAAATTAGTAAGTCAGTGAGTCTCAGGGGTCCACCTGTCTCCACTTCCCCAGGGCTTTGATTGGCGCTTGGGGATCCGAACTCAGGTCCTCACGTGTGCAGAGCAAGCCCTTCACCCACTGAGCCATCGCCCCGCCCCTGAACATGACATTCCCAGTGCATATCCGCATGCACATTTACACATGCACTTTGACGGGAAGGGACAAATCTTGTTTGTATTTCTGTTTCCGACATTGAGACTTAGCATATTGCTTGTCATAAGAACTCAGTGATGATGACTGTACAATTCTGGCAAATGACAAAGCGCATTCCTTACTGTCCTTGATCAGTAAGTGTGTTCTTTTAGCTCTGCATGACCTTCGTAAAAGCAGAAATGGAAAACTACAAGGACATAGGGTTGGGGAAAGAAACATGGTGAGGGGACAATAGAAATGCAAAATAGATTCATCAGCCCAAAAGCCGGAAACCCAGGAGCAGAAGTAAAATTCTCATCAGACAGTAAATAACAGTAGAGCTAGCTGAACATGGGGATTAGGTGATTATTGGAAAAAATAAAAACTTTCCCTTAGAACGTAAGGGGAAAGGGAAAGCATACATGAATGACAGAGTGATATTGTTGGCTCTAAAGAGCAATGATTTTAATTCCTACCTAATCATAGACATTTCAAGCTGCTAAGAGTAATTAGAGTGGGAATCATGATAAAGGCTGTTCTAAAACACAGAGCATGTTTCTCACAACCTGGACAATAGCCAGAATAAAGAACACGGTCGCACCATTCGCAGAACCACTGGTCTGCCTCAGCTTCGGGCTGCTTTGAAGCAGAGTTTGTCAGCAGGTTGACAGGTCTCTGCTAGACCTCGCCGTTTATGAATTCATAAACACTTTGAAGGCTAGAGGAGCTGAGCTCACGACTGACCGTGTTAGCATCTCATCGGAGATGGATAGAGGAAATTTTGGTTGGAGTCTCCCTCTTCCCCATAAATCTTTACTGTTCCTTAATGCCCCTTGTTGCAATGTAGTCATGGACTCCGGGAATGTTCTGAGCATGACCAATGCTCTCGCAGGAGCATCAGGACCTCAGTCTCTGGGACACTACCTGCTCTGGTTCTCACTGAAAAGTTCTGAGTTTGGGATTCAAGAAGATGGCAGGTCTGGCTGGAGAGATGGCTCAGAGGTTAAGAGGCTGCTTTTCCAGAGGCCCTGAGTTCAATTCCCAGCAACCACATGGTGACTCACAACCATCCGTAATGAGATCTGGTTCTCTCTTCTGGCCTGCTGGCAGACAGATATGATAAACAAACAAACAAACAAATAAATAAATAAATATTTTTAAAAAAGAAGATGGCAGGTCCATATCATGTGCACATCACCATGACCAGTGATGGAGCATGTAGTCCAGTGGTGGATCGTGTAGTCCAGTGATGAAGCGTGTAGTCTGGTGATGGAGTGTGTAGTTCAGTGATGGAGCGTGTAGTCCAATGATGGAGCATGTAGTCCAGTGACGAAGCATGTAGTCTAGTCCAGTGATGGAGAGTGTAGTCTAAGCCTCTTACTTGGCTGGCGAGATGCTGCCTCAATTCCCTCCTTTGTGAAACTCTGATTTCATCTCTAGTGGGGTGTGTGTGTGTGCGTGCATGTATGTTATACACATATACACACTCAGCCCCAAGGAGGGCCAGAGGTGAGTGTCAGAGTCTCTGCTGCTGACACCCTCCCCAGCCTCAGTACCATTTAGGTGTGCAACACATTGCTCAGCTATGCGGTCATTTTAGGATGGACATGTGTTCATGTTGGTGCACATGTGCGAGGAAGCCTGAGATCAATGTCAGGGCTCTGGCTCAGCAGTTCCTCCACCTTAGTTTTTGAGATAGGGTTTCTTGAAGGCCTGGAGCTTGCCAATTTACTAGGCAATTTGGCCCGTGAGCACCAGGGATCCTCCTGTCTCAGATTCTCCAGAACTGGGATTACAAACTTGCTCTGCTCACTTGGATTTTCACATGGGTGTTGGGGAATCTGAGCTCAGCACCTCACATTTGTGTGGGAGGGTTTTACCACTGAGCCATCTCCTTACCATCAGCTACTAGATTTTTAGCAATAATCAAAACAGGCAACAATCTTCCACTCGTGAGCAGTGTACACATTGAGATGACTACTGGCCCACAGTCATGACTCCTATTGCTCTTCCTCTCAGGAGACATCCAGGGGCAGCAGTCAGGCCCCTTGGCTTCTGTGCTTGATTTACATGACTGCCTAAATTGCCCCATCAGTGACCGCACTGTACTCTGGCTCTGGGTTTCATACATTCAGAGGCCAGAACACGGTTTATTTGTGTTGTGGCTTCATCTAACACAGTGTAGGAAAGCCAGCTGCCTCCATCTAGTTAAAAGGTAAAATGTGGGCTTTTACCATCCCGAGAAGCTCAGTGCTCTGAGTTACAGTCCGTGCTTTGTTCCCCTGGAGTTGGATGGAGTACGCTGGGATCCTTGCCAAGGGGTGCCGCTCCCTCCCTTGAGGCTTCCCAGCCTGAGGAAACCCTTCAGGCAGCTTCACAGACCTGATTGGCCTTCCCTTATAAGGAGTTCTTCCTTAGGTAAAAGGGCATGAAAGCCACTTACAGTGTTGCCAGCAGGGAACCGGATGACATTGTCAAATCCCCTGGGATCTCAGTCCCAGGAAGTTCTATCTGCTTAACCTCTTGTTCTAGGACCTGTTCCCTGATAATGGATTTGAGATGCCAACAGGCTGAGAGGGCAATAGGTGCCACTTAGAAACACTGGCCAGATAGTTCCATGGGACAAAGGAATGTGTCCCCCACAAGTCAGTTACTCAGAACAGTGCATAAGAAATAGAAAAAAAGGAGCAATATATAAGCTAAAAAAAAAACCACGTTTATATTTAATCATTTAATTCAATTCAATTTTAAAGTCAGAGTTAACAGGTCATATTATATATAATAATTAATTAAATTGATTATTATTGATGAATAATTATGAGAACCCTGCTGAAGTATTCTCACACTCAAAAAATCTACCTGAGGAAGGGATGTCCGACCTTTTAACATTGTGACATAATGTCCTTTACAAAGTTAAAAAAAAAAAAACAAACAAATTTTAAAAATTTGTTTTTAATTTGGTGTTGCAGAATTTACAACTACCTTCCCCCACATGTGGCCTCTAGGCCTCAGGTTGGATATGCTGGTGTTTTATGAATACAATCTCCCTTCTCATATCAACCTGATTTGATAATACAATTTTTAATTTGCATTTTGTAGACGATGAAAAAGGCGGGGAGAGATTAATACTCATGCCCAATGTAGCACAGCTAGTTTGTGTGCACTTAGAACTCGACCCTAGCCAGTGTGGGTCTAGGAGGACATTTTTTTGTTTGTTTGTTTGTTTGTTTTTGAGGCAGGGTCTTTCTGTGTAGCTCTGACTGGCCTGGAACTCACTACATTGATCAGCCTGGCCTTGAACTCATGGAGATCGCCTGCCTCTGCCTCCCAAGTGCAGGGATTAAAGGTGTGCGCCGTCATCCTAGGCTTCTCATAGGATCTGTAAATGGTACAAATGGGAAGGGGCCACAGCATGCCAGAGATGGCAGAAGGATGACCAAAGCACATCCTGGGGACTGGGAACCAGTCCAGTAAGATGGGCATACATATGAGGACAGAGAGCACACTGGAAATACTAGCTACCATTGACTAGGGAAGAGGCTTGAACCAGGTGTGGCGGCACCGTTACTGCTACTACTGCTAGTGAGAACCAGGACTTTTTCCTGCTGAGAATATTAATTTTCTTACTGACTGAGAATCTCATACATACGGGATCAAGTCCACCCCCTATTCTTTCCCTTTCGACTCAAACACTGTCTGCATCACTGCTCTTCCCCCCAATTTCATGTGTTCTTTTGTAAATCCGCAGAGTCCACTTAGTGGTGTCGATATGTGCATGGGTACAGGGCTATCTACGGGAACTGAATCCTTGAAGACAACCGAGTTCCCCTCTCCTAACAGCCATCAGTCGCCAATAGCTTCTCAGCCAGGGGAGGGACTTCCTGACCCTCACCCCTCCACGCTGGGGTTTTGTCTGGCTTGGTCTTGCTCAGGTTTTGTACACGCTCTCACAGACGCTGACAGTTCATAGGTGCAACTGACCTGCTGTGTGGGAAAAAATGATGTTCTGCTGTAGTCACGCGCTGCCTCGCTCTCCCGATCTCTTCACCCCCTCTTCTTCAGTGGCCCCTGGCTGAGCCTTTGCCGGGAGAGCATGCGATGTAGACATTCTGTTTAGGGGTGGGGGCTCTGTAATCTCTTATGCTCTGCACACAGCGACTAATTGTGGGTCTCTGTGTTAATCACCATCCACTAGGACAAAATCAAATCTCTCTGTTGAGGACTGAGAGATGCGCTTACCTACAGGTATAACTGTAAGTATTCGGCTTTAATAGCATGTCTATTTTGACAGAATAGTAGCAGTACTTTCTCCCCCAGGCCTTGACCTACAAAGCCTCGGGATCTTGGCCCATTAACAGGGAAAAGTCGAGACATTTCATCATTGTTCCTCATAGTGTCCGTCTTATGCAGGTGCCCTTGTCTTGGGAGTGGCCGACAGCAAGTCACACCACCAGTGACTAGTCTCTGCTAAGGAGAGCCTTACTGTCCACACTTCTAAAGTGGGTATTTCAGTCTAGAAATGCTACACAACGCGTATTCTGTTCTGTTTCTGGAAATGACAGGCAGCTTCGCCTCAGGGTTTGTGAAGAACTCATCTAAAATCTTACCCAACTGTGTAGAATCAGAAGATGAACATAGGCATCTAAGTGTCCTTCCTGCTGGCCATTTGTGTGTTATAAAGCGGCATCTGCGAGCGGGATGCGTCATCAGCCACGGTTTGGCTAATGCTGCGCATGTGAGCAGGGGGTCAGCAAATCCCAATCAAAGAGCAATACTCTCCTCGCTGAAATGCTGTGGCCCCATTGTCTCAAAGAACACCAGCTGCCAAGCTGTTCCCTTGACCAGTTTTACCAAAATATTTACCAGCCAAAAGTCATTTTCATGCCGTGGAAGCTGGTGGTCATCTTGGCATTTCCATCTTTAATTTCTCCCAGCGCTCCCGTTTGACGACTCCTGAGTTGAAGTAAATGTGTGTCTTTGGGCTTTAACTGAATGGCCAGAGGAAAGAGGGAGACAGCGTTTGATCAGTGGTGTGTGCCCAACTCTGCTCTTCCCGTTTGGGCTGGAAACTGAGCTGCCCTTCTGCATGGTGCATGCTACCAGCCCAGCTTCTTATTCTCCTTCAGGGCAGGATCACCATGAACTAAGGAAGAAGACAAAAGAGGGTAAGGGGAAGGCTACAAGAAGCCAAGCCCAAATGGCCTTTGCTCTCTTGTTCTCTTTTTTCTCCTCCTCCCTTCCTTCTTTTTTTTTCTTTTAGGTATATGTTTTCTGTATGCCTAGGTGTGTGTGGAGGCCAGAGGCTGATATTAGGCCTATTCTTAATCACTGTATGAATTTTTTGAGATGGGGTCTCTCACCGGGCCTGGAGCTTACTGATTTAGCTGAAATGGCTGTCCGTGGAGCTCCAAGGAACTTTACTCTTTGATGGGGATTTGCTGACCTCTGCTTATACAAGCAGCATTTAGCAAAACCACAGCTGATGGTGTATCTAGGGATTACAGGTGTGTGCCATTGTGTGCCACCACACCTGGCTTCTTATATGGACGCCAGTAATCTGAATCTAAGTCCTCTGTGT
Organism: Ondatra zibethicus; assembly: GCA_004026605.1. NCBI lineage: Eukaryota > Metazoa > Chordata > Mammalia > Rodentia > Cricetidae > Ondatra > Ondatra zibethicus. The sequence continues at coordinate 92,667 of PVIU01005258.1, read as the reverse complement.
GAGTACTGTACTGACTGAGCCATCTTCTCAACCCATGTGCTTGTGTTTTCTAATGCTTGGTGTTGACGCGGTTGTACTAGGAGCAGGATGGCAGCGTGTGCATAGGTCATTTTGTCATAATGCTGACAGTTGCCTACTTATGCTCTGGAAAAGGAGAGATAAAATTCATTTTCCTCTCACCCCCAGGGCCCTACTCTAGGCTGTGTGTACACAAGCTCCCGAGAGCTAGCCTAGATGAACCAGCTGGGCTCCCTGGAAGAGGGTAGTTGATGCAGGAGCGACAGACATGTAGACATTTTTTAAATGTCAACAACCAATTTTGTGTTAAAGCCTTATTGTGTTTATTTGTTTGTGGGAGGCAGCATCTTTCTATATAGCCCAAACTGGCCTCAAATTTATGATGATCCTCCTGTCTCATATCCTAAGTGCCAGGATGAGAAGCATGCACCATCAGGCCTAGCTTATGCTCCTTTTTTGAAAGACATAGTTTGCTCTCCCACTCTAAAAGGAAAACTGCATCATGGCCACTGATTTCCCATCTCTGAGCTACAAAGTTTATGCTGAGGATTTCAAACAACAAGCAATCCAAGACAGAAGCCAATGCAGACAGGGATGCTTGCGTCTCCACCGCATCCTCACTTCTGCCTCTCGCTTAGCCAATTGTACCATCTACTTAAGGTGTAAAGTTCATGTGCATATTTTGAAATACACCAGCCAGGAAGTCCTGCATTTTGCAGGCAGTTCTGCTTCATTTGCTCTTGAATGCTTTTCTGTGCATAGCGTACCCCCCTGCCAAAAGGTCTAAAAGTTGTAGGGGACTCCGGGAATTCAGGTGTGAGCAAGAATATTTCTGGTTTTGCATTTTCCTTCCATATCCATGGCTGAGAGGGCCACTTTAATACTCAGTTATTCAAATGTGTATTCATTCTGGAAACAGTTTAAGGATGTTTCCATTGAAACCAGATGCGTCCTCCATAGACGGGCCCCTATTTCAGTGGCTTTTACAGCTTTTACTACTTCTTGAGTGTTCTCAGTAGGGTCTTTGTTTCACTCAAGAGCCCAAAGAATGTGTCTTTTGTTTGTTTTTCTTTGCCCTTAGAGTTGGCCAGTCTCTGGAGGGAACCCCTGGCCATGCTACGATTTGGCTAGTAGCCCTTTGGTTTTGCTTCTGGAAGTCACACCCACACACAGTGGTCCAAGGTTTCAGAGTGGCCACGTGCCTGGGCCTCTCCAAGCATTTTTCTCCTCCCTCATGTGGTTGAGATTTTGCAGTGTTCTAAGCAACACTGAGCTGATGCTCCCAAACAGAGAAGTTGGAGTCCTGCAGGAAACCCAGCAAGATGAAGCTAGGATTTCTAAGGAGCGTGGGACTCTTCTAAAATGTTGTCAGGATCCAAAGCTTTTCTTTCTAGGCTGAGTTGAATCCACAGCCAGGTAAAGAGCTGGAAGAGTCGTTAGCTCAGAGGGCTACAGCAATTGGTCGAGAACTGGGTGTCCTTGATCTGAGCTGTTGACAGTTAAACACGTAGGAGGACGTTAAGAGAAGTTAAACGGCAGCAGAAAGTCTCCTAAGGAACCTTGTCCACCCATGCTTTTGTTTGGGCTGTTGGTTCTTTGTATTTACTCAGGAGAGACTTTTTTGAATACCTAATTTATACTAGCCAGACTACGTACTAGGAATAGAAGAACCCACAGTTGTATACTGTGTCAAGTAACATGGAGAGCAGCACATATATGATGACGGGAAATTGGAGAAAAGCGTCTGACATGGACCAGGGAGAGCGCTGGTGCAAAGAGAGGCCTAGGGATGGAGACCGCCCCTAAGTGAGCATGGATAGTCAACCTTTAGACCGTTACTTCTCAGACTTTCCTGTGCCTAAGAATCACACAGGAGTCAGTTTTGTTTCCCTGATGATTTTAATCTGAGGGGACAGGGACGGAACACAGGTTTCTCCTTTCTCAGGTTCTTCCATGCAAGGTCAGTATGTCTTTAGTGTCCTAGTTAGCGCTGCCTAGAATCACCCGGAAAAGGTTTCAATCATTGTCTTTTTTGTTGGGTTGTTTTGTGGGCATGTCTGGGAGTGACTGCCTTGATTATTAATTGATGTGAGAGGGCCTAGCCCACTCCCACTCTGGGTGTACAGTTCCCAAGGCAGGTGGTCCTGGGTTTCATAAAGAACTAGTTGAGGGTGAGCCTCAGCAAGCTGGCTGGGGAGCAAAATTCCTCCATGGCTTCCGCTTTATGTTCCTGCTTGAGTTCCTGCTCCGGCTTCCCCCAGTAATGCTCTATGACCTGAAAGTGTAAGCCAGATAAAACCTTTCCCCGAGTTGGTTTCAGTCAGAGGTTTATCACAGCAGCAGAAAGGGGACTAGAATAAGCAGAAAGAAGCTAAACGGTGACCTGATATGGGACGAGGGGAAAGGAGAGGACAAAAATACCCCGACCAGGAGAACGAACTGTCCACAAAAAGGGGGGGGGAATAGAGGAGCACCCTGCATAGTACCGGAAGTGCAAAGCTGAGCTGGACCATGGAAACTGCAGTCAGGTCATCAGGGAGCTTGATCCTCGTATTAAGGACATGGGGGTTTTCTGCTGAGGGCAAGAGGAGTCCTTTAAAAAGGACTTGAAAGCAAAATGATGTCTAGAATCCCCTCATTTTTAGAAGGGTCACCCTGATTACAATGTGACAGAGGGACTGAGGACAGTGCCACCTTAGAGGCAGCCGAGCGGTGGCACAACTGTGTCCATCTACTTGAGAGAAGAGAAGATCCTCAGACCAAGTAGTGGGGAAAGCAAACGCCCGACTTCAGAAGAGGATGGAGCTGGGTTGTGACGTCTTTTAATGTCTGTTAAATCCTTCTCATCACTGAATAAACAACAGCTTCCATGTCTACATGACTTGAAGACTGAACTGTACCTGGGTCTAGAGTGTATGGGTCAAGTTCCACACGATACACAGACAAGTGTGTAAAGACATGTACACGTCTTGATAATCTCACAGTCATGGTTCCATCTCCGTACTAATCCTGCAAAATGAAGCGCCTTTGGGAGGCAGGGCCTAGTTTCTGGAGGAAGTCATGATGGGTGGGCCTTTGAAGATTGTATGTGCACCTGGTTCCAGGAGCACTCTTCTGTTTCCCTGGTCGGTCAAAATGTGAGGAGCCTCAACATGTTCCTGCTGCCATGCATGCCCCGCTGGCTTCCCTACTGGGATAGACCAGAGCGTCTGAAACCAAGAACCCAGACAGATTCTTCCTCTTACAAGCTTTCTGTTTGGTGTTTGTCAACAGTGATTTAAAAAAAAAAAAAAGTAATTAACGCAGGAAGGCGAGTTCAAAACTTGTTTGTTTCTGGTGAAGGCTGAAGTTTATCCATCCTCCATGTGCATACACAGAACCGGTCTCATATTCCACATCTTGACTGTTGCCTAAGATGCCACTTGGGATTTCCAAGACAAAACACGAGAGCCGAAATTTGTGTTCCTGACTCTTTGACTCAGAGTGTATGCTCATTGTAGCAGAACTTGTCACTTCTTCGAGGAGAGAAATTAGGATGTGCCCACCTGAATGGAGCCCTGGAGATACTATTGGTTAGAACTGAGGTCTAGGAGAGACGGGGAGGCTGTGGTATCCCATGGTGACCAAGCAGCTATGTGGATGGCTCCTAAACCATTCAGCTCTGCTCCACTAAGTAGAGGGAAGGGAAAGAAGGGTGTATTCTTCCTCAGCTTGTCCTAAACGTCCCCTCTCCTGCTGTCAAAAAAATGTATCCTACAAAAGCAGTGGGTTGGTTTGACCTGTTCATTATTTGAGGCTGTTTTCTGTTCTCCGGAGATCTGTAAAATCTCTTCCCACCCTCACGCTATATAAGTCCTGTTTTGCTTAGATATGGAACTTTCCTGAGACTTTTTTTGTGGAATATGAAGTCTAACTGTAATTAATTTTGTCCAACAAAGTTATATATTTGCCACTGATGGGAATTGCAACTTTTATCCTATGGCTCGAAAACACATTTGTTTGTTGTTTTATAATTTCATATTACTTAAGGCATTGTTAGCTTTTAGTAGTTTTGAATACCTTCATATGGTCTAAATATTTAGGGGCAAAGGCTTTAAGAATCTCATACTTGACATCTTTTCTCATAATTAATGGATGGTTGAATTTCTAATTACCTGGACTGAAATAAAAACTATTTGATGTCTGGCATCCCTGCCACACACGAAGTACCCATTGGTTTCCACCATTGCAGTCTCCCATAATCACAAAGTTCTTCATAAAAATCTAAAAGCAAGAAGAGAGGTGGTGTGGTCCCATACATACAGAGCTCCAGGTGTGCACTCTACAGCTCTAAGGACTGTTTGTCACACGGCGCATTACAGAAAGGGGTCCTGAGTTTTATAGCCTGTAATTCTGTGTGTAGTGACCCCCGAGAGGGAGCCCTTTATCCTCATCCCACTCGACCATCAAATGAACAAAAACCAGGGAGCCAGTCCGGGGGCTCCTAGAGCCTGTAGAACTTAGAAACTAACCTCATCGTTTTACAAAAACTCACGCCAAGATTCATAAAGCAGGAATGGTATATGACCACAAAACTTAGCAATAAAACAAGGGATGGAGCCCAGACTTCTCTCTTTTCCCGTGATTTAGTTGTTCTAGTTTTTTTTTTCATTTAAAATTTGTTTTGGAATATGTAACATACTCACATAACTCAAAATTTAAAGGCACAAAAGCCACATACAAGTGTCTCTTCCCATCCCTACCTCTTTGCTTCTCTGCTATTCCCATAAGTCCACTCTGGTCCCGGTTGCTGGCATCCCTTTCTGGGAATGGTCCCAGTGTATCAAGCAAATACATGCACTTATTCTCCATAATTGCCTGCATTATTACTTTCCTTGTTGCCATGACTAAATATCTAATAAAAACAACTTTCAGGAGAAAGTGATTGTTTGGGCTCAGAGTACAAAGGGGCACGGTCCACTGATGTAGAGAAGAGACATGGTCCTACCAGCCAGGAAAAGAGAAAGAGTCAGCCAGGGCTCAGCCCATTTTCTTCCTCTTATATTTTCATTGAATCTGAGACCCCACCCAGCCTGTGGGATAATGCTGCTCACTTCCAGGGTGGGTCATCCCTTCTCAGTTAAAACACTCTGGAAACACTTTCCCAGACACATCCAAAAGAGGTGTCCATCAAGGTGATCCCAGAAGTAGCAGGGTTTCCTATACCCTCATCCCAGATGTAGCTGGGTTTCCTATACCTTACTAGCAAATGTGGTAAGCTTTGCCAGCCGGATGCAAGATGGTGCTGTTTCCGTCTGCCCTTCCTAGCACGGGCAGCGTAGCCATCTTCTCATGGTTCAGTTTGTAGCTTCTGTTCTACATTCTAGCTGCTCCTTTTCCTTGCTTGTTTTTACCCCCTCCTATATTGTTGATCTGCTCCTGATTCAGAAAAAGGAAACTAACTCATTGATTATAGTAAAAATTAGTATCTCTTTTGTAGATCTAAAAGCAACTGTATTTTTCTGCAGAACTGGAGACCAAACCTAGGTTCCCCTGCACGCTAAGCAAGCACTCTATTGTTAAACCCCTCTTCGTTTTGAGACAAGGTCTCACTAAGTTGCCATTGGTGGCCTTGAACTCTTCTTTAGCCAAAGTCAACCTTGAACTTTCAATTCTTCTTTTTTGGCCTCCAGAGTAGCTGTGGCCACACACCTGTACCACCAGGCCTGGCTTGTTCTTTTCTTTTCCTTCCTAATTTGTGGAATTACCGACAAGTTACAGAACCTAGATTTTTGTAGCCCCCACTCCCATAGACTTGAATGTCCTCTAATGACATTGCATTTTTTTCCCATTTCACAGATGGAGAGGACAGTATATAAAGACCGGGTAAAGCCGTCTAGTTCCCTGAGTCGCACAAACCGAAACTCACCGGTTCAGCATTGCTCATTGGCAGGGCAAGATAATGTGAACCATGAACCGTTCAATTTCTGGCAAATATGTCACCACATTACAGCTTTTAGAACTAGAAAACTAAGCCAGACATGGTGGCATATATCTGTATCCCGGCACTGAGAAGTAAGGGTTCAAAGCCAGCCTTGGCTACAGCATTCAGGGACAGTCTCTGCTACACAGAGCATTTGAGGCCAGCTTGAGCTTGAGGTTCCACTTCAAAAGGAGGTCCAAACAAACAAACAGAAAAATGGTCAAAACTGTAACAGCTTAATCATATATTAAGGTATGTTGGGCTTAATATATTCTTTGTAGTTAGTAGAGAGGAGAATGGATGATGACAAACTGAACGCGAATGTACCCCCCCTCTCTGAAATGCTCCCTGAGTTGAGTTCCCTGGTTGGATATTTCCCTTGCCTCTGATTGACAGAGAACTCTGGACCTTTAACGGGACTAGGGAAGTCTGTCTTCTCCTGTAGTTAGTGACATGTAAGACTGCTCTCAAAAGTTCAGCTCCTTCCCTACTTCAAGCACAGATTTTTTTTCTAAAAGAAGTTTTAAGAGTTCCAAAACATAACTTTTTTTTAAGTTAGAATTATTTATTCACATATAGTAAAATTTGCTCTTATAAAGCATCGCAGTCACTAGTTGGGAGTCATATCTAGAGGCGCACAGTCACCTCCCAAACCAAGATCCAGAATGATTCTACCTTTGTTTGCCCAGTGTTCCCTTGGATCTTTGTTGTCAAGCCCCAGCCTCCACCCTCAACCCTGCTCAGTCGCCAATCTCCTTTCTGCCCCAGTGGCTTTGCAATGTAAGACTTTTCCAGAATGTCTTGTAATCATGAATTTGGGAGCTTTGTGTGTCTATTTTTATTCTCCGCCACAGTACTTTCCAATTAAACCCTGGTGAAACAATTCCCCCACTGGCTCTATGGAATTTAGGCTGAGTAGCCTAGCTCATAGAAGTCATGCCAGTGGTTTAGGCAGCTGTCATGGGGAGGAGCAAAGAGCAAGGGCAGGGAGGGTGGGGCACCGCAGACATGGAAGCAGAGCAGAAGTCAGGCTTGGTATTTAACAGGATCTCCTTTACTTTGGGGGAGTTACTTTGCACAGAACATTTTCTAGAGTCCCCATGACAACCCCAGGATTTGCTGTTATTTCTCCTCTGCAGGTGAGGATGATGGGGTCATGGTGTCCTAGAACTTCACCAATTAATAGAATGAACTATGAGTCTAAGGACTTTGTTCTGTGGGCTGGTTCAGGCTTTTTCTTCCCTTGAGTCTAGGGAAAGTGATATATGGGATACAGCTGTAAAGCTGTAGAAAGAGAAGCTCCTTTTCTCTCACCACATTGACCCCAGTGCTGTGCCCTGGATAGTAAGTGTTCATTAAATATTATTAAGTGAACAAACCAAAGACACATCTACCCAACTTTGTGTCCTTCCAAGGCACAAGCACATGTTTCCTGATCTCATCCTGCCAGTCGCTGGGTCATTTCTGACTACTGTATTCTTCTTGTTTTTACTGAAGAGACAAATTCAAATCATCTTTGAATTCTCTGTGATTTGTGTGTGTGTGTGTGTGTGTGTGTGTGTGTGTGTGTGTGTGTGTGTGTGACAGGACGAACTGTCTCAGCAGCACATTCCATGGAAAAGTGTGAGTGTATTCCACCTTCCCCCACTGAACTATCATTTGAATGAAGAATATGGATTAAGTTCACTAAGGACCATGCCAGATGCCAGATTCAGTTAATCATTTCTTATTCTGTTCTTTCTCTAGACCACAGGAGTAAGAATCGACATTAAGTCAGATAACTAAATGTGAATGCCTAGGAATAAACGCAATAAATATTTTATGTCTTGGATCTATTTAGATATAATTAGATTATGTGTAAACGCGTGCTGAGATAAACGACAACTTTATATTTATGGTAAAATTCAAAATGCAGGTGAATCAGTAGGGTTAAATGGCAGATTTCTTCTCAAATAACATCATTGCTGTCTAAAAAGCAACTTGTGTTGTTGGAAGTGCAGCTGTAGAGTTTGAAATACCAGAGCAGAGAGTTATGTTGGGAATGAGAACAATATGCGTCACTTTGGAGGATACTCTGAACTGATGTCTAAGGACAAAGATAAAACTATGTAAAGATGGCATTTTGTTGTATGAACTCAGATACTCTCACAAGAGGATCCTGCTTCTAGGAAATGTCTGGATTTTGTAGTCTTCGTTATTTCTTACATGATTATGCTCTTAATAGTTTTTCTTTTGGCAATGAGTCTTGGTCCACAAAAGAAGGTGGCTTCTGTTCGGCTTCCACATCTGTGGTGTCCTGCCCCTGCCCTTGCTCTTTGCTCCTCCCTGTGACATTCGTCTAAGGAGTCTAGACTGGAAGTCTAGATTCCCATTTTTTGAAAAAGATTTAAGACATATGTATTGGGGCTAGAGAGATGACACAGTGGTTAAACAGTGCTTGCTGCTCTTGCAGAAGACTCAGGTTCTCTTCCCAGCTCCCACATGGCAGCTCACTACCAGCTGCAACCTCAATTCCAGGGGATCAGGTGCCCTCTGCTGGCCTCTGCAAACACTACTAACAAATGTAAGCCACTACTCATACACTAAGAATAAAAATAAATCTTTTTTTTCCCCTAATGTCTGTGTAACGGTCTGGAACTTCCTAGTGACATTTCATCTTACAGTATAAGAAAAGTCCACTCTAATACCATGCATATTAGTACTTACATTTAAATGAACTGATCACGTGATGGTCAGTAGCGTATTTGTCCCACAGAGCTACAGAGGACAGGTTAGCAACTGGCAAAAAGTCACATACATATCTGTGTGGCAGCAATATGGCTGACTCTGAATTTCATTGTCCCAAACCAGGCCAGTGGAACTCACTGACTCTTGGTCAGGAAAGCATTCTATCTTAGAGGATTCTAAGATAGAGGGGCAAAGGGGAGTCGTGCATGCGTTTTTTTCTTGCTATGCTAGAGATGGAACCCATGCCCTATGTGTGTTTGGCAAATGCTCCCCCACTGAGTTACATTCCCAGATGAAAAGCAGCTCATTTTAAAGGGGGAACTAGGAGAGCCACATGGACTATGTGATCTTTTGCCTTGGAAGAGACAGTGCTCCTAGGAGCCCTTTGCTAAACAGGTAGGGTTGAGAGGGGACAGAGCCACGAGGGGGACAGGGATAATAGCAGAGCAAGCATTAGAATTTTAGAGCCCAGGGAGAGTTTGAAGATGGAAAAACATCCCATGGTGTCAGACAGACATGTGCCCAAGAAGAGAGAGGACCCAATAGAAAACAGTACTACAATCAATTGACTACAGTAGTATTCAGGGAAGAGACTGCTTCTGAGGTCTGCTGGTACCCTTGATGTACCTTGTCTTGTAGACACATCGCTCCAATCTCCGTCTCTATACATGGAGCTGTGTGTCTCCAATCACTCCCTTCTCTCCCTTATAAATAAATCCATTCTTGGAGTTGGGATTCTTCCTAAATACAGGATCCTTAACTTAATTAGCTCTTTACCTCCAGTCTTCCAAATTAGGTCCATTCACAGATCCTGGGAGTTGGGAACTGGATTATCTTTTGGGGAGCTACTACCTAACTCGTTACAATGGTCATACTTATTATATTCCAAGGTCTTATTGTCAGGCTGGGCATGGTGGTACACTCTGGTGATTTCAGCACTTAGGTGGAAGAGGCAGGAGGATGGAATTCTAGACCAGCCTGCTCCGCATAACAATACCCCCCACTTAGAATCCTACTTCTTGTGCATGTGGTTAGATAGTTTCTACCTTCAGTCTTCATTTTCAGTAAATTAGCCAGTGATCTTTCTGAAAGAGGTCTTCACTCACACCTTTCAGTGTCTCCCATTGCCTTTGGAAGAACAACTGGCCTGCTAAGGAGGCTGGGAATGGAGCTCACCTAATGGCTGCTGTGCTTTTTTCCTGGAAGTCCATTTCCTCTACTTTTTTTTTCTTCAGAACAGTGTGGCTTCCAGTGCCCCAAACATAAGCATTCTGGCCTTTCCACAGCCTGTTCCCTCTGATGTGTATGCCCTTGCAGACTCCGAGCTTCCGTTCTCACTGCCTTTCCTTGGAGAAACCTTCCTGGAACGAGCTGCAACAGCTCCTCCAGGAACTGACGTCTCCTTCCTTCCCTCCCCATCTTGAGCTGAGCCCTGTCACTGGGCGTGTCCATTGTGCCTTAAAAGTCTGTCAGTGTGGCTCAGTTCTGCAACCCAGATGTCAGTGCAGGAAGGAGTAAAGATGTTGAGAGATGTAGGAAGGGATGCGTGAGTGGGTGGCTAGATGGGAGAATGAAATGGCACTTATGAATGGATGGATAGACGGGAGATGATGAGATAGATGGGTGGGTAGGGAACCAGATGGATGAATGGAGTGGATAGGGTAGGTGGGCAGATGGAAGGATGAATAATACGAAGAGAAAAGAAAACTGAGTCAGGGACCACGTGGAACCACACAGTGAATCCTGAACTAAAACGGAACCATGTGTGCCTTGGTGAGGGGAGATGTGGCTGCTTCGGGGCTGTAGCAGCGTTGTGTAAATTATGAACAGCTGTGCTTCTGAACGGTGCTGAATGGGAGATCCAAAGTCACTGCTGAAAAGCTCATGCTAGCTCCCCAAAGATTTCTGGTTCTTTTCGTTTCCCAGTGATCTAAATTAAAGAAGCCCCCTTAGGAGTAGATACTCCATGACTTCTTACTTCAGGATGACTAGGACTCGCTCAGCTAAGTAGAACCCGTGGATGCCTCTCAGCATCTTAAGAGATGCTGACAAAGTCAGTCTTCACAGGATTAGTAACTAGGGGATAGTTTTTAAAAATGCAAATTCTGGGGTGGAGAGATTGCTCAAGCAGTATAATGCAGCCACACAAGACAGAGGACCTGGATTTGGGTCCTGAGAACCCACATCAGAAACCACTGCGGCCGTGTATGCCTGCAACCCCACTGTTGAAGAGGCAAAGACAGCAGGGTTTCTGGACCTGCTTGCCAGCCAGTCTAGCTGAATGGGTGAATTCTGGGTTCAGACAGAGATCTTGTCTCTAAACACAAGGTAGAAGATGGTACCTGTTGTCAGTCTTTGGCCTCCACATGCACACACATGGGCACATACACGCATAACACAAATGTAAATTCTGGCCCTACCATGGGACTCTATAGCCACAGACAGTATATTAATTCTTCATCTCTGCAGGGGAGTAAAGATTATTTCTCTCCATAGGATCCTAGTGCATTACTATAGTGATAGAGGAGTTTGGACTGATAAGTGCTTTGCTCAGTGTGCCACCTGTAATCACCAACACCCCCATCTTGAAAGACATTAGTTGGTCTTAATCCAGACTGAATGATAAAATGAAAATCACCTGGGAAATTTAAGAACCAATACTTGCACAGTGTGGCGAGAGTCATGGGCAGAGCTATAATTCCAAAGCATCCACCATCAAGCACTGGTGTGCCTTGGCAGGGGTATGGCTCACTTGGAGTATGGCTGCTTGAAGCCCTTCCTTGGAAGAGCAGTGAACACCCTCCCCCGCCCCCCTAAGGTCCTGACAACAGAACAGAGACAGACTCCACCTCAGTTCACCCTGGGGATCTAATGAGTTTGCAGGGCTTACTTACAGAGCACAGGTGACCTCCCAACAGCCTCATTAGAAATTCTTTATCCAGCATGGATGATAGCTTCCCTACAGCCACACAGATGAAGCCTCTTTCCCTGGTCTTCCTTAGCCAAGAGACTCTAGCGCCATCCCTAGGTTCCAGGTGATGTGCAATTAGAACAAAATTGCATACAGGTGCGGCAGGGAGGGTGGGGAGCATCTGAACACTCCCTGGCCCTCCTCACTCCCGCTGTCTCCGCTGTCTCTGAGGAAGATGTCAACAATCCACAGACCCAATTGTGACCGATGGGCAAAAGCAGTAGGCACCCCTGATGTCATGAAGATGCTGGCGGTGTGCCTGGCTAGCAGCACCATACAGCAGACGTACATATAAATCAAAGGGACTCTAGCCCACTGGAGCACGTAGCTCTGACTGGCCTTGCCCTTCTGTCCAATTCCCTCTGCCTTTCTAAAAACTGTTAGATTACATTCCTGAAGCTAATCCCCTGGGTCTGTTCCCTTATTTGGCCACTCCCTCTTCCTGAAGCTGACTACCAAGGTCCACCTATCAGAGTTTTGAAGTCCAGCAATCAGAAGCCCCCTTTGGCTCACCTAATTAACATGCCCAATTAAAACTAAACACCTCGTCTTAATACAGGCTTTCTCCTTGTACCTTTATAAACTGTCATTTTCCTATGTGTCACCTCTGTCTCCTCTATCCAGAGACGGTCCTATGTTCCTCTGGGACAAATATCCTTTCCCCTTCTTCTTCCTCTGTCTCTTTGTCCCTTATCCCTGCCCTCTGTCCCTCTGGGGCAAATAAATCTCCTGAGAACTTGATATGAGAACTTGGTCTTGGGGTTCTGAGCTGACACCTTTCCTTTCACGAATCATGTGAGGACTTTCTAGGTATGGATTCCTTGTCAGTGAGTCCTGGACTGCTGAGAATCTGCATTTGAAACAAGCCTTGAAGTGACTTTTCTATGCACAGGCCCCGTGGTAAGCATTAGAACTCTGGTGGGAGAGAAACCCCGGGGCTTAAGAGACACAGCCCCCAAGGCCAGGAGTTGGTGTCTGCACAGCTATTGACTGTGATGGAGGCCATGTGGCTCTTGATCATAAGCAGACCTGCAACATGCCTGACATAATGGTGCTCAGCCAGCGCCATGACTGCTGATATCCTGGTTTCCGTGAGTCTTCTACACCACAGGGTCTGCCCCACACCCAGCCACATGTTCCCCAAGGCATGGCTCAACTCTGGGAATGTAGGGTGTGGAGAGGGTAGTTGGGGTTCCAGGCCCAGTTCTGATGCTTCTTACTGGTCAACACCTAAACCCACTGTGCCTGTGTACCCCTCTGTCCATCGGAGGTGACCTCAGGCCCACGATACACACTTGTACCTCCACACTCGGAGAACACAACCTGTGGTGCACCTGGCTGAACAGACTCACCTCCCCAGGAACAACACAAGGTGTGCAGAAAGCAGCTTCAGCCCCTATCTGTATAGCTAGATCCCAGGAAGACGCAGCCAGATTCTCTCTGACTTCTCCAATCAGCTCCGTCAATCATACATTCATGGTCAACCCCTGGAGTCTTTTCAGAAAGCATTAAGAAAAACTTACATACTTAGCACTTAGTTCTGCAGACTGTGGGGCTCTGGGCCACCAGTTTTGCCCATAAAAGGGCCATTTGTGAGACAAGCTGCTGAGCCAGTGACTCTCCCAAGTGAGAATAGTAGTGTTGTCCCTGTATTTGGGCACAAGTTATTTGAATGTTTTCCAAACACCATTAGATGCCAGAGTTTCTGATCCTTGATTTGGTTCAGGTGTAATGACTCAGAGGCCCACAGCCAGGTAGTAGAGGAGAGACTGGCCAAGAGGCTCCAAGCTAGCCCTGCATCTTGCTCAGGCACTGTAGTTTCTTCACTGCAGGCTTCCCCAGGCTCAAGCTGGGAGCAGAGGTGTTCTCTTGTATCTGTTGTCTGGTGTGGTGTGTGTGTGTGTGTGGTGTGTGGGATATGGTGTGGTGAATTATGGGTATATAGTGTGTGTAGGGAAGTGTGGGGGTATGTTGTAGGGGTGTGTGGCTATGGTTTGTGAAGGTGTGGGGGGTATAGTGGGGGTATGGTGTGGTGTGTGTATGGGTGTATCGTGTGTTTGGGGGTATGATGTGTGGAGGGAGGTATGGGAGTATGATATGTTTGAGGGTATGGTGTGTGTAGGGAGGTGGGGGTATGTTGTAGGGGTGTATGGCTATGGTTTGTGGAGGTGTGTGAGGGTATGGTGGGGGTATGGTGTGGTGTGTATGGGTGTATCGTGTGTTTGGGGGTATGGTGTGTGGTAGGCTGTGAGATATAGACTGAGCTGTTAACACAAAGCTGGGGGGATCTTCACTGATGCTCATTTGCGTAGTGGATTGCAGAGACCGACTATCTATCTGAGATCCTGTGCCTTGGGTTTCCACTTTACAATGTTTCAATCCCGAGAGTTAGAGTAAACAAAATAAGTTTTCTTTCTTTTTTAAGAATTAGTACATAATCTCACCTTTCTCCTCTTCATTAGAAAAATAAACAATATAGACCTCATGGACCCACAGGATAGAAATTACTATGATGGTCATTTTACAATAGATGGCATTGGGAGCAGAGAGGCCAGTTACCTGTTACAAATATGGTGCTGGTATTGAACCCAGAGTTTTCTGGCACCAGTGATTTGAGCCACTTCTTTTTTAAAATTACATTTATATTTTATTTATTTATTTGCTTGTTTATTTTTAGTCTATCTCTCTAGGGGTGTGGTGTGGTGGTGGTAATGGTGTGTGTGTGTGTGTGTGTGTGTGTGTGTGTGCGTGTGTGTGTGTGTGTGTGTGTGTATGTGTGTGTTGTTTATGCAGCTCATACGTGGAGGTCAAAGGACAAACTTTGGACCTGCCAAGCAATCTCTCTGGCCCCACATGACTCCTTTTGTATGCACACTGCTAGCAAGCTTTCCAAGCTTTTGTGAGGATGCTAGGGCATGCTGGGCACAGGCTTGTGCCACAGGCTTATAATCCATGTGTGACAGCTAGGTTTTTATCAGCTTAACACAAGCTTGGGTCATCTGGTAGGAGGGGCCTCAATTAAGAAGACGCCTTTATTACACTGGCCTGTCAACAAGTCTGTGGGGGAATTTTCTTGATTAATGATTGGTGAGGGAGAGCCACCCCTAGGCAGGTGGTATAGAAAAGCAAACTGGGGAAGCAAGCCAGGCAGCAGCGTTCCTCAGTGGCTTCTGCTTCAGTTCCCACCCTGACTTGCCTTCATACTGCGCTACAACTGTGAGCTGAAAGAAACCCTTTCCTCCCCAGGTTGCTTTTGGTCATTGTTTATTGCAGCACCAGAAACTTAAAACGTCATGTCAACATAGATTGTCTGGTTTACCCTGAAGATACAAATACAGGTTAAACACCATGGACTTCATTTTCTAAGTGATGGAATAAACGTAAGAGACACTGTGCAGTTTCCTGGGACTTATACTGCCCACTGTAACCCTTTAAGCTGTGGTTTGAACTGCTGCGGTCCCTGTTGTTCCTGCCATGTCTCCTGTAGCTTTCTGAGGGACTTTGGATTCCTATGCCCTGCCGTGCCTTTTCTCCTCTGGGCAAGGGTGAGGCTTCCTGGGATGTCTGGGCACTGGTTCCATCAGTGCATGTCTGGCCCTTGCCACCCTAATGCCACACACTTCCCAGGAGCCCTTTTGCTATGGATGGCAGCATCTCTGCAGGCTGCCATCGTTCTGCCCACCGGGACCACAGCTCCAGGGACCTCTTCAGGATCCTCTGCCAGACCTCCCTGCTCATCCTGTGTCCCCTCCTTATCTCTGGCAGTCAGGGACCCTGCTCCACTCCCTAACTGGTACCAACTCACAAGGCCTGGGTTTGGCCCAGCCATTCAGTGGCTTCCTTTCTCAAACCCCTCCCCTGCTTCCTGTCTTGCCATCATGGTCTCCTTCCTGCTTGTCCAATATCCAGGGCACAGCTTCATCTCAAAAGCTGTCTGGTCCCTCAGCCTGAACACCCCCCTCCCCTTAAAGTTTACATTACTCCACTGCTCCCTCAAGCCAAGCCTTCCTCCCCCACCTCCTCCCACACAGCAGGCATGCCACTCACTCCCTTTCCTGTGCAGAGTTAGCTTCAGAAAATCTCTGAAGAGATAGTGAGATCTCTCTGCTTTGGGCCACTAGCTCCTTTTCCTGTCTGCAAGTGCAGAAAAGCCACTAATTCCAACAAAAGAGACAATATGTCATGTGAAATGTGGGCCCGATAGCATGCCAAGATGGAAGGAAGGCTGGTGGAAGGGAGGGAAAGGACAGAAGGAAATGAAGGAAGAAGCCAGGCGGCTGGGAGGCCTCTGTGCCTCAACCTCCACTTGGAGAAAATGGGGACAAGAGCAGTGTTGTCTTCCTAGGGATGTTGTGGAGATCACACTAGTTAACATCTGCCAGACACTCAGAGTGGATTCAGGGATATGGTACCATGTGCATATGAAATTAAAAAGTGTTTTATAGTTTATCTAATCTTCAAGCTTTTACTTCATCTAGAAAAATACTATTTGCAAACTCAGATTTTTATTTGCATCAATTTGTCTCTGTCTTATTACAACTCATAAAAACACTAGTTCAGCTCTTGTTAGAGTAAAAGGGCAAACACATGACTTTGCCCAGCCCACTCCCATGGTCGTATTCTTATCAAATAGCTGGTTGTTGTAGGCTAGGGCTGCTACGTTGTTATATAAATAATGAAATTATCAAGTGTTGGGTTTTCTTGCTCAGAGGGCAAGTGTGAGATCTCTAGGTTGCTCTGAGGTTGGGGAGGGCTGGGGCTGTGAAACCAGACACCCCTTTTGTCACTTGCCTCCTTAGGTCACCACCTTGGAAGGCTGCTGTCCCCTTATTAATGAAAAGCCTGCTGCATTTGTTTTGGCTTGAACCAAGCTAACAGTGCCTTCAGTTCAGTCACCGACTGTTTTCCTTGGAAGCAGAGAGCCCAATGGTTTTGAATCAAGCTTTGGATTTTGGCTGGAAGTTCCCAACTGGAAGTCAAGTGACTTCACCCAATAGCAGTTGGGAGAGAAGGCTGGGAAAGCCTTTGGAAAAGAAATTTCCAGTGTTGGAGGTTCTTTATAACAGTGCTTAATGAAACGGAACCGGACACTGGTTGAGAGAGATATGGAGAAACCATACGATTACCGTGTCAAGGCTGCCCTGGGTTTTATTTAAATGAGCTCTCTTTTTAATTTTGCTTTTGTTTCCTCCTAGAACAGAAAACAGTTCCAAGCTAATCTTGGGAGGTAAGAGTAGATAGACGAGTTCACTGCTGTGAAGAGGCACAGAGAAAAAGCCAGACTGGAGGACCCAAGTGTTATCATTCAGGGCACGGGGTGACCCGAGGCCTGGGTGGGGGGAAGACAGGCAGATACGACATGCAGAGAGAGCTTGGGTATGGAATTTATTTAGTGAGTATTGAGAGGGAATAAGAGTAAGGGGAGGGGAAGAAGGGATGGGGACAGAAAAAGAGGAAAGAGAGTTAAAAAGAGAGAAAGAGGGGCAGAGACTGCCTACAGAAGGACGGACAGGACAGAGAGAGGGGAGGTGGAGAGAAGGCACAGATCAGCTTGCCTGGGCTGGGAAGGGGACTTGGAGAGATTGGGAGTAGACAGAGCTTGTCTCTTAAAGGGACAGGGTACCCAGGTGACAGGGAAGGTCAGGGGATTGATAACCCTTAGACTGGGTGGACAGTAGGTGGCAGGAAGTTTTGGCTGGGAGGAAGTCAGTGGAGCAGCCTTCTGAGGGAGGGACTTTGCTGGCTTTTTTTTCCTGCCTTGTCTCTCTCTGCCACTGACTGTTAGCGGGAGCATGCCTGGACCACAGCTCTTAGAACGCAGACAAGGGGCAGCCTGGCAGCCACCGGCTGGATCCAGGCCTGTAGCGCTAAGGGGGAGTTTCTCAGGGTCCTGATGTGCTGGCATGAATGACCAAGGTGAGGGTTCCTGTTCTTAGTGATAACACCCCTGTCCTTGTCCTTTGATAGTCCAAATTCTGGAGCCGAGATTTTATTTGTTTGTTTGTTAGCTTATTAAACCAGATATCCATGGGTCTTCAAGAAATGTGCTTGGAAGGACTCAGAGAGTCCTGGGAATTCTAGAAATTATACATGCAGAGCTGCCTGTGTAGACATTTGTTATGGATAAAGAGTTTGCCCTTCCTAACAGTCCCATTGGGATTCCAGTCCTACCTGTTGCCGCCTTAAAGCTTAGAGGCACTCTTTTGGATGGAGATAGAAAAATAAATAAATATAAAATTAATCAAAAGAAAGGGGGAGAGAGAGGCTGAACTCAGATCGTAAGCCTTGTATCATCCAGAGTCAAGTGTCCTATCTACTGACCCATTCCACCAACCTGTCCCCCTCTCTCTCAGCCATGTTTGTTCAACCCATGGCCCCTCTTAGTTTAAATAGCTTCCTCACTAACAAACAACCACCAAGGTGACTTGTGGGACAAGATCCTGAGAAGATCCCCTCCAAGGCCGTGGCTATGATTTTTAGAGTTTAGAAAGGACAAGTGGAGCCATCGATTTGCGAGTGGCCTATTATGCTAGGAATTAGGCCGGATAACCACCTCTTCCCCAAGGGACACACAGGCATAGCCTGAGTGGGTGGGATTTCTGGAGCTCTGTGAAGTTAACAAGAGGAGACTTGGAAAGTTCGGGAAGGGAGGGGAGGCTGCATTCCAGGCATAGTTCATGGTATGAGAAAGCACCAAATTTGGAGCGGTACAAACAGATGAAGAAGGTGTCAAGTTCTCTGGGGAGGAGGAACGGGTACAAGATGCCAAATATGGGGGGAATCTCTGGCATGATGCTTAGTTGAGGCTAAAACAGAGGGGAACCACCCTGGCGTCTTGGGAACCTTCCCTCACCTATCTTAACAAAGAGAATGGTATCTCACAAAATATGGAGGCAGAGTTCAGACAGAAAATCAATGCCTGTTCTATGGGAAAGGCTGATCCTATCAAAGAGTTGTGGTCCTAGGAAAAGCTACCTGGGGCAATGACTTGTACATTTGCAAGATGAGTTAAAAGGAGCTGGCTTTGGGGTGAGTGAGAGGTAGGAAATCAGAAAGCAAAGTGGAAAACTGAGTGCAAAGAAGAGAAGACACAAAGTAGCAACAGGGGGCTCCCCAGTTCAACCAAGGATTAGCCTTCTTCTAGCCAGTGATGGCTACACAGCACTGGGTCCCCCCCCAGATCCTTCTTCTGTACACCCACGCTTAGCAAGCTGCTCCTCCAACAACTGCAGTAGTAATCCAGCAGGTAGTAGGATCAGTTCTTCATTAGAACATTGGGAACAGATACTGCTGTCCCAGGAGGGATCTGGAGAGCCACAGAATCTCCATTTCCTAAAGGGCTGGGTCAGATTTGTGAACTCCTGGGAATCCAGGAATTGCTTTCTCCAAAGCACAAGATCTGGTCTGGTTCCTGCTTATACCTTCCCTAGAGGGGAAAGGCAGGGATGCCTCCCACAGTTAGGTCAACTTAGGTCCTGTGGTCAGGGTCTTGGGAAGATTCCCTTGGAGTGCTGGCTCCCTGCCTTTTTTGCAGGGAGCTCCCTGGTGCTTTTGGCTCCCCAACAGGCAGCCGCCTTTGTGTCTACAACTTTTTCTCCCCACCTCCTCTAGTATGCCTTCCCTTCTAGTGGGATAAATTTAGCCCTTGAATGAATGCAGAAAGAACACGTGGAAGCAAGTGCATGCCAAATAGCGTTCAAATATAGGCTTGGCACACACACAACAGGCCCAGAAGAGATCCAAGATTTTCTGTTTCCTCCCCTGCCGCCTTTCTCTGTTTCTCTCATTGCTTCCTCAGACCACTCTAGTCTTTTCTGCATTTCTGTAAGCTAACCAAGTGCAGAGGCCACACTGTGGAGCTGTTTGTCTTCAGTTACTTATGGCTTAGGGGTCATCCAGGAGTCAAAGGAAGCCCCAGGTACCCATGATAATTTCCCTTTACTGGTTCAGTTCTCTTAGAGACCCATCCAGAGCTCAAAGCACCCTTTTTGTCTTAGTAAAGACACAGGCTTCATCCTACTGTGTTGAGCCTATGCACTTGCACAAACACACCCCCAGTAGTCCCTGTATCCCCATGTCACTAACAGTGCTGGTTAGTTTTTTGTCAACTTAACACAAGCTAGCGTCATCTGGGAAAAGGGAACTTCCGTTAGAAAAAAAAAGTCTCTGTCAGGTTGCCTATCAGCAAGTCTCTGGGGCACCTGCCATGGGAGGGCCCAACCTGCTGGGGGCCGTTCCACTCGTGGACAGGTGAGCCTGGGTAGCCTAGGAAAGTAAGATGAGCAAGTCATGGGGACCAGGCAGTAGCCAGCTTTCAGCCACAACGTCTGCTTCAGTTCCTGGCTCCAGTTTTGCTCTGTTTGAACTCCTGCCCTGACTCCCCTTCATGATAGCCCATGTCCTTGGAGTTTGCAATGAAATAAACCCCTTTGTCCCCCAAGTTCCTTTGGTTCATGGTACTTTATCACTGCAAAGAAAGCTAACTGTGGTGCTGACTTTGGCGTCCTATCTTTCACTCCTACAGTTCCATCAGAAAGTAGATAGGTATTAGGCTGTCCCTATTCCCAGTTGACAAACAGAAATGCTAGCCCGGGGGTGCGGATAGAGGAGCTCAGTCTAGAGCCCTCAGGTGGCATGTGTGCAGCCATGCTCAGTGGCAGAGTTGGCATGAGGGCCTGGATTTGGGCTTCTGTCTCGTGTTCTTTCTCCTCCAGGATGCTCTGGGGAAAAGCAGTTTGTCCAGGCGGCTCCACCTGGGAGGGTTGTGCATCGCGAGGAGTGACTCCTGAGGCTGTCTGGTTGACTCGTCTGAATGAAATGGGCAGCAGGAGGAGATGGCCTTTGTGGGTGACGGGCTCAGAGGCTAGACTGTCTCGAGTTTCACTCTTGTCCCCCAGCCGTCAGGCTGACAGGACTGCAGTGGCAGGCCATCATCTGCCCGCTGCCAAGCCCGCAGGAAATCTCTCCCCTGGTCAGCCGTGCTGACTTGTAGAATGCATGGGGCATTATGGAATCGTGGATAATAATGAAAGTGTCGATGGCCACACTATGAAAAGGGATTCCATGCTGACAGGGCACATCACGGTCATTGTGTTAGGACAAACTGGACTGGCTTCTAAGCTCTCTGTGAAGCCAGTGACCCAACTGTGTCTAGTGGCATCAGATCACCAGGCTAGGGTAGATCTGACCTTCCCAGAGATTTTTCTAGATTGTAACTAGTTTACCCCCAAGCCTGGAATAAAATATAAATTAAAAGCTGAGCACTTTTAATATGGAGGCATGGGCTCTTTCCCCAAATGCTCAGAAATAACTGTTTTCCCATCTTCTCCTGGGACGTAGTCTAGTTCAGTTGCTAGAATGCTCACCTAGCATGCACGAAGCCCTGGACTCAGTCACCAGCACTGTATAAAACCAGAGAGGGTGTCACACACCTCTCTACCCCATTCAGAAGGTAGAGGCAGAAATTTTTTTTAAGTATCTTCTTATTTAGGCTTATTAAATTAACTCACTCCAAAAGATGACTGTATGTGTATATCAATCGTTAGAAGGAGAATCCAGTAATGAAATTCCTGGGGCTGGTAAGAAAGGTTTATTGGTTAAGGGTACTTCCAATGCTTTCAGGGGACCTGAGTTTGGGTCTCAACATTGACATGATGGCTCACAGACATTCAGTTCCGGGGATTCTGGTGTCGTGCCTCTAAAGGTTCTTCATCAGTGTGGTGCACAGGCAGGCGTGTGTATCAAAACTCATATACACAAGATGAAATAAAAATAATGACAGCCCGTGTCTATTCTGTGTCATGCCCACCTCCCACTTCCCAATTCTACTTTCCAAAGCTTTTTTTAAATTTTTTATTAACAAGCCTGTTCTGAGCCAACTTATAAATACCACAATATTGTCCCCAAACACATTGTGGTGAGGTATGTGTGGAATGGGTCTTAAACATCCACCACTAATTCCTGTTCACTGTCTTTACTCCACCCTCCTCTCTCCAGCAACTCACACGGGTCAAGTGAAAGTGCCATTGTCAAAACCAACCAAGAGAAAAGGAAGGATCCTACCAGGTACCAATGCTCATGTCCAGCCAGATTTCCCACCGAATCTGTTGCGCAGAAACCTTGGTCTCTAGTCAAACATAAGTAGCTATTTTACCTCGCTCTGGCATTCTGCATCTTAACCTTTCTCCATTTTCTTGCTCCGTGGGGACTTCCTGTGTGTTCCTATCATTTTTTTTATCCACAGAGAAAAACAGTATATCCTTGAAGGCCCATCAGCTTTTCCAAAGTGCTGATAACCACAGGAGCCGAGGGGACACCAAACAAACCCTGTTTTCCTCTTTTGGATTTTGGGTAACAATCGTGTACTTAAAAAAAAAGTAATATGCCGGGCAGTGGTGACACACACACCTTTAATCCCAGCACTTAGGAGTCAGAGGCAGGCAGATCTCTGTAAGTTCAAGGCCAGTCTGGTCTACACAATGAATTCCAGGACACTCAGGGCTTTTACACAGAGAAACCGTGTCTCAAAAAAACAGCAAAACAGTTACTATATACTAATTATACAAAGATGCTTAATAATGACATTCCCATGCACTTAAATAACATCCTTTCATTGCACACACATCCTTTCTGTTCCCATTCGCCCTTCCCCCTCTCCATCCCCAATAGCCTCCCTTCTACTTTCTTTTCCTTTTTCTCCCTTTAGAGCCTACTTATCACATATGCTTTACATGACCTTCTTAAATGATCTCATGCAAAAGAGAGCCAAGACAAATGTTTCAGGAGATGCTGACAGGCCTTTCAAATCACTTTTGTATAAGAAAAGCTTCCAGTTGCTAATAAATTTCACACTCTTAGCTCCTCCTCAACAAGACTTTGACTCTTCTTAAAGGACGGGCTTTGGAAAGCCGTTTTGCTCTTGGCTTACCGAACTCCTGTCCCCACAGGGAGAATAGTCTGTGCTCATTTGCAGTTCCCAAAGGACTCTGGTCCTAAAATAGATTCCTGAAATTTTTATCATCAAAACATCTGTTTTGCATATCAACCATTCTGTATTCAGTCTGTGTGGAGCCTTATAGCGCCGCATCTATCAAAGACATCATCCCACCACCTGAAAGACACTTACACAGCATAGCTTAATGTCCCAACAAGAGCCAGGGCTTTGTGACACAGATTACACACTACTAGGAAATATCATACCGACTTTTAAATGTTTGGAAGGAAAATAGTAGCCAATATAGCTGTGGCACTAGGCTGTCAAACTTTTGTAATATCAGGCCATCACTTGCTATCTCATCTCAAATAAGTAGATGTATGTTGGGGGTGTAGTTTAATTGGTAGAGTGTTGGCCTAGCATGCACAAGTCCCTATGGTGGATCCCTAACAGCCCCTACACCAGGCATGGTGGTGTATGCCTGTAATCCCAGCAGCAGAGAGGTAGAAGCACAGGATAAGTAATTCAAGGTCGTTCAGAGGTACACAGTGAGTTTGAGGCTAGATGGGGCCACATGAGATGCTGTCTAAAAAACAGACACACTTTGGGTTATAAATGTCTATGTTCATGATGGGTTCAATGGGTTCTAAATGCTAAAATTTAGATTGGAAGGGAACAGAGTTGGAAGAGAAAAATACTCTCCGTCTGCTTCTTGGCCGAATCTCAGCTGTCCATTTCATGTCTTCCTGTTTCTCTAGGGGTCCTTAGTTACAAACAACTGAAAGGAATTCTGTTTTACAAAGGGATAAAAGGAAGGCACTTGCGTTGCATGTGGTAGTTTGTGGAATAGTCGAGAAATCGATAGAAGAGGCTTGGGTCATGGGCAAGACCTAAGTTGAGCTACCAGCCTGAAAAAAACTCTTAAAAATGCCATCTTCAAACTTCTTGGCAGGTGCCTGTGTTTGGCTAAGCCCAGATTGCAAGCCATGCATAGCTTCCGGGAGATCTGGGGAAGCAGGTGTCTGGCATTTACCCACTTCTGTGATGGTGTATGGCTCTGCTTCTCATATGGTTTAAATGTGGGAACCCCCCAAAGATGGGAAAGGGTTCACCAGTTGGGCAGCTAAAAATAATCTGTCTCCTACATTTCCTAACTGGGCTAAACCCAGTTTCAGGCACCCTAAATTTCCTCTCTCCTTTGACTTTTTGCCACAATTTCTTTGACAGTCCTCAGATCTGGGCAAGCATAATCATGGCTTAGTGGGTCTCAGGTGTTTAAAAGCACTGAGGAAATACACACAATTAAGGTTTTGGTCCTGTGAATTCCATTAATGAAATGATTCTAAGTCCATCTGTAATTCCCATTGTATCATATAGAAATTTAATTCTGTGCATGTGTTCATAAAATGATGTCTGCCTAAGCAGATGTCTGCCTAGGATCCAATGTTTTTAAAAAGAATTATTTATATTTGTCTGCATGTGTGTCTGGACACCACATGTGTGCAGGGCTCACAGCGGCCAGAAGAGGGCATCAGATTCTCTGGGACTGAAGTCCTGAACAACTGTGAGCTGCATGTGGGTGCTGGGAATTGGACCTGCACCCTCTGGAAAAGCTACCAGTGCTCCTAACCACCGCGTCATCCAGTCCCAGGATCTATGTTTTAGTGTCCCCCATTTCCCGTAGCTCCTTTATAAAACCATTTCAAGTTTTCCCTCCAATCCCAGGAGTCTCAACTAATTCCTTCTGCAGGGAAAATCAGACCGACGAAAGTGAAGCTCCCCAACTTCTCTATAGAAATTCTAACTCAAAATTTCTTCCTGTCTTCCCCCCTCCGCATTCCCTGCTGCAGTCTTTCTTCTTTCTAAGGAGGAACTGGTGAGGGATGCTAACAAAAATACCCTCCGGCCCAACCTGAGACCACCCTGCCCAATATGTATTTTCCTCTGTGCTAACATCTGTCACATCTAATAGTCCCTTTGATCCCCAAGTATTCAAATCTTTCTTGATCTAAAAACCCTTCTCCCCAATGACTCTCTTCCTGCGCCTTCTGAACTTCCTAAGAGCTGGAAAATGGAATTCTACTCAGAGTATTTCCCACCTCTCATGTTTCTTGGCCCCCTCCAAAGCAATTCCTGACTTGCCCTCTGTGCATAACTGCTGCCGAGCGTCACCCATAGCTCCTCACTCCTGACTCCTACAGCTCCTCCTTGGCCTATTTTCTCCTGACCCTCACGGAAGCACGTGACCCTGATGCAATTTCCTGTCCTCCGGTTGTGACTTTTGGTGTAAATCTCCCAATTCTTCCTTCTGCTCTTCAGATCTTCTACTTCATCTGTGTCCTTCTCTGACTTTCCCTCTAGTCTGAGTTCCCACCCTGGCTCGCTCAGCTCATTAGCTGTGACTAGCATGACAATTGCACCGGACACTGTGGCCCAACCCTAATTCTTCAGCTTTAAAGTTCAGGTCTTTACAAATGATGGCTTCCAAAGAGTTGCCTAGGCCCTTTTCCTTCCTCATCTCCCCTTCCATCCCTCCCCCCCTTTTTTTGTAAAAATTAATTGGTGTTAAGTATACGCAGTATATTATCTGCTGTTTTAACCATTTTTAAATATACATTTTGGTGACTTTAAGTACATTCACTTTCTTTGGCTCCTTCATTCCTCCTCCTCATTCCCAAGCATCCCACCCAGGACTAACACAGTACAGGCTAGGCAAGCACTCTACAATTGAGCTATATCCCTAGCTGCCGTCACCAACCAATCCCTTTTGGTATCTTTTCAAATACATAGCTAAATAGAACAGGGCCATTTCTTCTTAGCAAGCTTATTATTGGGGCCTGTGCTTCAGGCTGTCATCACATCCCTGCCGTCAGAGTAGTGTTCCGGGCCTCTTAGGTGTCCCTTGTATTGCAGGTGCACCCATGACCACGTGACTTATGTGGGTGCTGAGAATAAGAACTCAGGTCTTCAGCCTTAAGTGCTTTACCCACTGAGCCATTTCCTCAGGCTTCCATCACATTCATTAAGGATGTCTCTGTGAGATCATTTACAATCCTTTACTTTTTCTCAGCTAAGGAAACTGAGGCTCAGAGTGACTTAGTTGTCCAGGAAGGCACCCAGGGATTCAAACTCTGAGTTGTCTACTTTTGGTGTGTCATTAGAAGGGTGGCCTATCTGGTGATAAACCCTGCCCTTGAGGGCCCTGCCATCTGAAGCTCTGGGACAAGACAGCATTTATCTGTTAGAAGTGTCCCCACGTGGAGCCCAAGCATCTGGAGCCAGTTAGAAGGCAATGGGGATACTGGGTGGCCGCAGTCGGCATGTAAGGACACGTGCTGGGGTCCCGCATTCTGCCAAAGGCCCCTTCTGCTGCCATCTCTGCTTAGAGGAGAGGCGCCGCCTGGTCTTGTCTAGACTCCGAGCGCAACGCGCTTGGCCACCGAGGCGCACCAGTTGTGCGCCCCCCACCAAGCCCCCCAGCTCGTTTATCACCCGCACTCCAGGTACCCCCACTCGCGAGCGACAGCAGCGGCCACGAGTCCCCCACACCCCAGGGGCGGAGCGAGGCGCGGAGACGTCAGGGCGGGGACCTAGCGCGGCAGAGCGCGCTCTCCCGGAGGCTGCAGGCGGCCCACGTCCCCGCCTGGCGCGGCCGGTGGTGGCGGTGGCGGTAGAGACCTGCTGGATTTTGCAGTTCGCGGCGGCGGTGGGGCGCAGCCAGGCGGCGGCGCCGGGGGAGACCGAGGCTGAGCTCTGAGCTAGCCGTGCGCACAGCTTTGCCCGCCCCCCAGGAGCGGACCCCACACACCCTTCGGCTGTCCCCGGGGTCGTTGAGCCCCCCACGAGTGCCCTTCCATCTCCTTGAGTGACTACAGCGTGTGTTTTGTTTTTCTTCCTTCTTTCCCTGCCCGTGTGCCCTTCTCCAGGATGGCAGAGGCGGAATTGCACAAGGAGAGGCTGCAAGCCATAGCAGTAAGTCCACTTTTCATTTCATTTTCTTGCTCTATTGTCTGGCGTGGACAGGGACCAGTGGGCTCAGGGCCAGCAACATGCCAGCCTGGTAGCCGCAGGCCCTGTACTGGGGTGAAAGTCTGTCCAGGCTTGACGACTCTGCCTTTTGCCTTTATATGTCTGTAGACTAAGCCCCTGGGGCGCACTTGGGACCAGGAAGATTTGAACATGGAAAATTGGCTTAGAAATAAGATGCTTGCTGCTGCGCTTCAGGGATAGACTAAACAGAGTGGGGTAGTGCATGTGTGTGTTGCGGGGGACTCCTGGAATATTATCACCCAGTGCCCAGAACTACGTTGGCTTCCAACTCTGGAGAAGGGAGAGAATGGTGACCCCACGGTGGCTATCTTCCTTTGCCTTGCCAGCTACCCAGCCACCCAGCTGCGTGGTACAACCTCCCTCAGAAACCAAGAGTGCCGCCTTTCCTCCCCCAACCCCGTTTGACATTAGCAAGGGCTCTGGCACAGGCCACCACCCTAGAGAAGTCAGGGGCTTCTTACAGCTGGATCTTGGGGGTAATGTTTCAGGAGAGTCTCCTTCTCATGGGTGTGGATTATCTGAAACCCATCGGTTTGGCATACAAAGGAGCATCCGGTTTTGGCAAAGTTCTGCACTTTCAGAGCACGGAACCATGTGCATCTCGGGTTCAGACAAGAGCTGTCTGACGCTGCTGAGATCGGAGAGGCCTTGCCAGTTCTGCCAGTGTTCCCCAGATGTGGTTTTCACTGGAGCCGCCACAGCTGGGTTATATATTTCCTTTGCAGAGGAGGGAACGGTTACTGGCGCTATGTGAAATAATAGCAAATTAAAGGAGGCCTGCTAGAATGTTGGCATAAAAGATTCTCCAGACATTCTGCACCTAAGCGCTTTCCCCCCTGTGCTCCAGGAGTTCCCTAGAAACACATAAATTTGTTGGAGAAATACTGTGTAATGTTTTGGAAGCGATATATATATGAAAGTGTTTTCAAATGCCTTTGGATGGAGTCTTCTGGAAAATGCATGCAGGCCTGATGTAGGCTCAGTAGCTCGGACACCGCCCCCCCCTCTCAAACTCTTCTGATCTGAAAGACTGTGCCCAGAAGGAGAAAGCTGTGCACGGGCAGTGGCGAAATAGCAGGACTGGCCTCTGAGGCTCTCTTTGAAGTTGGTCCTTGGACTTAAGGAGGCTGTGCATTTCTTCCCTTTTCCATGCAGTGCATGTCCATTTTGGTGGTTAACGAAGCTGATCACGGAGTCTAAAGTCGGTGTCAAGGCAATGTGGCAGTCTGTCTTGGATTGGCTACAAGTGGTGCCATGGGGCTAGTGGGTGTTTTGTGTAACTGGATAATGGGCTGCTTCAACTGCAGACAAGTGTCTGTCCCAGAGAACACTCGGCTGCTCCCCATGGGCTGCTGTTCGCAACAGCTGTCACGTTTTCTTGCCTCTGTATGACCAGTGTCCCTGGATGCCTGGGGGACAGCTGACTCCATGAAAGGACTTGCTTTCTGAGCACGGTGCCAATGGTAGCTAACACAAGGGCCACTCCTTCCAAGTAGGCTGGAGTAATCTCAGCCATGGCCAAGGCAATGTTCAAGAAAGATCTAGGGGTACCCTCTGGGTTCTCTTAATCATGTAAGAAGATAAATACCCACCTGCCTGTTCAATTGTGGAACAGAGTTCATCCTGTGGACCCGAGGAAACTTTGAGGAGTTTTGAGAATAGAGGAGAGTCAGCATCAGCAAAAATCTAGTTGGGAAAATTTTTCTAAATTTTTCTAAGTGTTATCTCTGTGTGTGTGTGTGTGTGTAAGAGAGAGAGAGAGAGAGAGAGAGAGAGAGAGAGAGAGAGAGAGAGAGAGAAGAAACAGAACAGTGAGGTGGACTTTGTGGCTACAATCAGTAGATAATTTTATGTCACATTTGGGCTTAGTACCCACTTTCCAGATTCAGCAAACCTTGCCTCTCTCAACCACTTTTCCAGAATTCTCAGGGGGCTCTGAGATGCTTACAGTCCTTCCCCAAAACCTAGCATGACTGAAATCCCTCTGAGATAACAGAGAAGAGAACGATTCTTCCCGTCTTCACCTATTTGGGTTCCTGTGTCTTGATCAGTCTTGAGTCTGAACTTCAAATTTTTCCTCTATAAACTGGGCCCAGGAGTTTATCTCTTGGGCTACGTTGGAAGACTAGGGGGTGAGGCGTTGTGGCCCACAGTTGCCATGGAATGATGTTCAGGCAGAGCCTGCACTGCTGGGAGGGCAAGGGCAGCAGTTTTCCTTTCTAGCTCTGAGGGAGGTCAGGTTCTAGCCAGCTCCACTTCTTCCGCAGCAGAGATTGGGACCTGAGGGCCCATTCATCTGCTCATTCCATGCAGGTTTCTGTGGAGTGTCTCTCTTAGGTATCACCAATGCTGACAACCACCATTAGGAAGGTCTTGCACTTGCTTGCATGCTTGAGTTAAAAAGGGGATGTGCTTCTCACTGTGTAACCCTGGCTGGCCCAGAACACACTGTGTAGACCAAACTGACCTTGAATTCACAGACATCCACCTGTCAGAGCCTCCTCAGTGCTGGGATTAAAGGTATGTGCCTCCACTCCCAGCCTCAAGCTTAATATTTGAAAGGTCAGGTGTCCAGTGGCCCAGGATATCTGTTGCATGGTCATCTGTGGGAATCACCCAGTGTGCTACAGCGCCTCAACTGAATCTGCTAAGTCAGCCCAGAGACCAATCAATGAGAAAAAAGAAGCCTCTCACGTCCTTTCCAAAGAAGAGCAACTCCATCTTTGGCAAGTTTCTTTCCTCCTTCCTGGTCCTTTCCTCTCCAGAGATACTCCCACAGCTATACCTTTAGAACCAACGAAATGCTTCTGGCAACAGAGTGAGGGGAAATAGTGCAATGGTTGCCATTTTTAAAATGTCGTACATTCAGCAAGGCCTTGGGTTAGGTGCTGGCCTTGATTAAGCACAGAATTGCTCACAGTCAAGGATTGGGAGAGCATGTGAACAATGACTGTGACTTACAAGTAGGACAGAGCCCATGATCTTGAGTGTAGGGCATAGAAACCAGCCTCAAGGCATGTGGGGCGAGCCCCCCACCCCACTCCCGGGCCCCAAGAGCTGTTCACTTGAACAACTTGGAGGTTGAAGAAAATAACATAGAAATTAGCATTATAACCTTCCCTATGACCGTGGGCATTTATTTATTTTTGCTTGCTTATTATTTCTTTGGAACAATTAGTGTGGGGAAGGGAAAGGCAAAAGCTATGAATTAAGTCAATAGTTGGAAGGAAGAACATGGTGAAAGAGCAACGTGCGTGTACATATATGTGTTATCTGTGTGCATGTGTGTGTGCAAATGCAGTAGCCTTTGCAGTGGCCTTTGCCACTGCATTAAAGGTCAGAGGTAGATGTTGGTTATCTTCCTCGTGTTTTCTGTTTGTCTTTTTGAGACAGAGTTTCTCGCTGAACCTAGAGCTCTCCAATTTTGCTGGACTGGCCAGCCAGCCCCCAAGATCTACCTGTCTGTGGTCCCCAGCACTGAAGTGTAGACGTGTGTGTCCATGCTACGCTTTTTACATGGATGCTGGGAATCTGAACTCCCCATGCACAGCCAGTACCTTACCCGCTGAGCCATCTTCCCAGCTGCCCGGAAATGCTTTTTATAAATTTATTGATTTTTATTTATGTCTAAAGGTATGAGTATATGGGCAATATGTGGCTGCAGGTGCCTGAGGCATTCAGGGGTAGTCGGGTCTCTTGGAACTGGAGTTATAAAGATTGAGTCCTGCTGCGGATGCTGGCAACTGTGCCTGGGTCTTCGACAACAGAAAGGGTTCTTCCTGCTGCTCCATCTCTCCAGCTCCTCATGAACTTCTGCTAGAATACATTACCTCACTAAACTCTAGCCAGACGCTTATAAAGCAGACATTACTCTCGTATACCGTTTTAGAGATGGCCAAGTCAGAAAACTGTTGGGACATTAAACAGACAGAGCTAAAATCAGGGTTTCAACCCACCGGCCCTGAACTGCCATGGAAGATGGCTGCAGTACCTCACCTTTGCTCACGGGGGCACTGTGCAGGTGGTCTATAGCCTCAGTGCGAGCCCCAACACAGCAGCAGAATGCCTAGCATTGGAAACACTTGAGTAAACCAGACCTGTATCCTTCTGAGACTCTTCCAAGCTGGGTCCAGAGCATGGAAAATCCCAGTATAAACTCTAACCCAGTGAGTAGCATTCTCTTGGGGAAGAAGCTGCTCTGTCTCAATGGAAACCGATATCCAAGGGGGAGATAGCCTTCCTTGAGCAGGAGTCAGAATGACTAAATGTTAGAGAGGCTGTCTTGGGTAAAAGCCTCAAGAGTCCCATGGAAAAGGCCCTCGACAGGACTGTATCATGTGTGCTGAACTACGGAATGCTAATCTCACCTACACCTCTCTTTTTGGAGGTTTGTCTTGCGTTAGGAACCCACTCTGTGGAATGATAAAAATTTCCCTTTGCATTTGCACGGAACCTCACAACTCACACAAGTGGTCTCCATGCTGCATGCGTTCTGACATGTGGACTCTCACTGTCTCCATCGCACAGCTGAGCATCCAGACCCACACAGTGAGATGTGGAAGAGTTTGGGGGAAGTTCTAGTCTCTCCTGATGCATATCCTGCCTGGATCCTCCTGGGCCGGGAGGAGGGCGGTGAGCTTGGAGATGCATGGGCTTGGATATGCCTTTATGGAATCAGGACACTCTGAGATCTTGCTTAATCTCTCTTTCTCTCTTTCTCTCTCTCTCTCTCTCTCTCTCTCTCTCTCTCTCTCTCTCTCTCACATACACACACACATACACACACACACGCACACACACCCCTTTCTCATTTATCCCTTCATTCCTCTCTCTTGGTCCCTCCTTTCTTTGAATCTCTGTCTTTTCTGACTCCCTTTTCCCTCCCTCCCCTCACCCTCATCTCTCTGATTTTCTGTGTACTGTTTCTTTCCCTGTATCTTTCTCTGCATTGTCTCTCTCTCTTAACACCCTTTTCTCCCACCATCTCACCAACCACCCTTTCTTCTTTTCTGTCTCCCCACAGGTTTGGTCAGCATGTTTTTTTTTTCATATTCTTTTATTTTTCATTCAAAAATTTACACTTCCACCCCTTCTCCCAGTCCCCTCCCTCTCCCCCACTACCTCTCCTCCCTCCCCCTGCTTCCTTAAGAGGGGGCAGGGTACCCTGCCCTGTGGGAAGCCCAAGGCCCTCCCTTCTCCATCCCGGCCTAGGAAGGTGTGCATCCATATAGACTAGATTCCCAAAAAGCTAATACATGCAGAAGAGATAGGTCCCAGTGCCATTATCATTGGCTTCTCAGTCAGCCCCCATTGACAGCCATATTCAGAGATTCCGGTTTGACTTGGGCAGCAGAGGAGAAGGTGCCTGATCTAGCCTTGTCCCATAATCACATTGATGAATATCTTGATCATCACCATACAAACTTCGCCTGATCGATGGAGATAGAGACAGAGACCCACATGCACTTCGGAGCAATGGACTGAGTGCCCAAGGTCCAGCCGAAGAGCAGAAGGTGGGAGAAGATAAGTAAGGAAGTCGGGACCGCGAGGGGCTGGTCCACCAACCGAGACAGTGTGCCTGAACTAATGGGAGCTCACCAAATCCTGCTGGACCAGGACTGAATGAGCATGGGATCGGCCAGCATGTTGATGGCTTCCACTTGCCCCTATTCTTTGTCCTGAGTAGGCCTAGAGAAAATATTTTTTCCTTAGATTTGTCCTTTTACGCCCTTGCTTTCTTTCAAGTGATAAATCCCTGAGGTTTAACTTCAAGTGGGGTGACCAGTTTATGATTGCCCCAGGCCACTGTGGTTGGTCTGCTTAAGCTGCATAGAAGTCCTGGCTATGATTTATGTATGATTCACCCCAGCATGCCAAATCAGGGATGCACAGGTGTTAGCGATCCAAATAGAAACCTTTTAGTAACTGATTCTTGTGTGAACCATTGCTTGCACATTTCTTGTGGACCTGTGGGTGGTTTACAAAGAACTGAGAATGAAGAATCTTGGGTATTTATCTGTTATCTACTTCCATCCCAGAGATAGAGTGCACCACACAGTGTCTTTAAACCTCCACATTAAGGCCTAAGAAATCATTTAGTAAGGTTATTAGGAGAGAAGAGTTTTCCCTGGCTTGAATTTGCAAGGCTGCCCGGCGAATAGCTGTCACCTTGGGACCTCTCAGTGCCATGACAGGTCCTGAGTGTGCTGAGGGAACCTTACACAAGCATGTGTAAGGGTCATGGAACTCTCTGGATAGTTGTTTGTATCTGAGAATTTCAAGCCTTGAGCCTCTTAGGACAAAGAGTCACTGCTCTCCCAAACTTTAAAGCGCTGTAAAAAACGGAGTACTTAGCACTTTCTAAAGAGTCATTTTTTTTCAAGCCAGGCAATGGGGGTTATGGGTTATGACAGGCCAACATCTAAAAGAAAGCCAGGGCTCAGTGGAGGCACATCTGCCTTTCTATAGGGGCTATCCAGTACTTTGGGGACCACTGCTATTGGTTCTTTGAACTATTCCCATTCCATCACTGATTCCTGGGGCAGGGGCATCAGGAGCAGTAAAATAGTCATGACCTTACCTAGGACAGTGCTCCTGGAGGCTGCCAGAGCCTTGCCAGTCTGGTAGGGTGGTTAGGAGTGTTCATTCTGGGCTCAGGGTTGAGCATTTTCATTAGTATCTGCATCATGTCCTTGTCCCTCGGTTTCCTCATCTGTGAGATGGGTTAAGGAGAGGCTCCTCATTGTGGAGCACTGTTGGAGCGATTTGGGCAATTTCCTGAGACGACTCAGAGCAGGCACCCAGTGAGCATGCGCAGAAAGTTTCTATTTGCAGCAAACAAACAACTTGTGCATCTCAAAATAGAAAAGAGAAACAAAGGGACAGTTCTGTCAACCTCAATATTTTTGCCAAATTAGGAAATTTTGGCTGAACATACTATCTGCCTAGAGTTTTCGCGTATGTGTGTGTGTGTGTGTGTGTGTGTGAGAGAGAGAGAGAGAGGGAGAGAGAGAGAGAGAGAGAGAGAGAGAGGTGCACACATGCACACAGTGGCTGGAGGACCCTGGTTGTCCTGCTTTCTCACTCTTCACCTTGTGCCTTTGAGACAGGGTCTCTCACAGAACCTGGAGTTAGGCCCGAGGCCAGCGAGCCCTGCTGATCCTCCTGTCTCTGATGCCACAGCACCAGGGTCACAGGCCTGTGTGAGAGCACACCTGGCTTTGTGTGTGTCCTGGGATTCAAACCCGGGTTCCCATGCTCATCCAGCAAGTGCTTTTACCCACTGAGCCATCTCTCCAGCCCCCACCGTGAGGCTCTTTGGTAGCTGTGAACTCAGTAGATTAAGGGAGCAAGTGCGTCACCTAAATCAGGGACACCGGATGGAAAGTTGGGACCCTAACAGAGCAGATGCCACAGGGCAGTGAAGACGCAAGTGATGTGTGAGAATGTGGGTCCTGTGTTACTGCATCAGCTCATGTTCAAGAGAAGTAAGAAAACGGATTTTTAAATGTAGGACCTCCAATTTAAATGAAGACTATGAATGAGGTTAAGGCCTGAAAAGATTTGTGGTCATGTGCAATTCCTTTTGGTCAACAGGTTGGCACTTTGTGACCTTTAGATGGGTAGGGCTTTGAACTTTACGATTATTTCCTGTACGCACTGACTTAGCTGAATTTCATACTTACGGAGGCTCTAAAGTAATCCTCTGGGTGTTCTCCCAGATCAATCATAAGGTCGCAAAATCGGATTCTATTTTCCCTAAGGATTGTTGAGTCTCACATCCTAATGTTTGGGTTCTTGGAAATGATAATAACCTTTTGCTGTAGTTTTGAACTAGGTTGAGCCCCTTGCAATTGTGGATATGATTGTAAGTCAGGGTGTTCACATGTGGGCAGACGGCTGCTTTCCAACTTAACAGAACCTCAAAGACCCTGTTATTATGGAAGAATCTTGAAGAACATTTATCTGAGGCATGCAAATCTGGCAAGCTAAGTCAGATGTGCATATCTGAGTCCACCTCACATCAGGATGCTTGAGATGATGCTGATTTATCATCAGATTCAGGTAATGGTACAGGGAGCCACTACTGGCCAAAGCACAGACATTTGATAGTGTGTTTCTCTCTCTCTCTCTCTCTCTCTCTCTCTCTGTTTCTGTGTTTGTGTGTATGTTTTTGTGTGTGCGCACATGTGTGCATGTATGCACCCTGTGTAGTATAGAAGAGCAATGCACATTCCTTTCACGATCAACTGGAGACCTCCTTGATGTTCCCACTCCCATGGTCTGAACGGGTGGACATAGGAAGGAGGCAGGAGAATTTGCTTTTCTAGCAAGTTCCCAGCTGTTCCGGTGGCAGCTGCTGTTCTAGGCAACACACTTTGAAAACCATTGCTGAAAATGGAGAAGATCGATAGTAAAGGAAGATGAGGGTCTGAGTCTTCATAAGTGGCATGTGTGCATCAGGCCTGCTGAGGAGTTAAAAACAACCAGCAAATTCAGTCTCATTGAGCAAGAATTTAAAACAGCCCTGCATGAGGATGGTGCAGGTGCATTGCACAGCAGGCAGCTGACCAAGAAGGCCTTTTCTGGGGATGGGACTTAGTGGTTAATTCACTAGTTTCTGTGGTTGATCTCTAGAGTTTAAGAATTTTTGGGGGGAAGCCATTATTTACCTTGAGTACTTGCTTAGTTCTATGTAAATAGAGTGGAAATTCTGTTTATCACTTGAAGACAACTTTTTGGAGAATTTCTCAGTGTTGGATGAGTGACTGGATCTGGGGGGGGGGTGCCTGGATTGTCTGAGCAGGCTCTAAGGGTTTGCAAGGAACTGGGATAGGCAGAGAGGGTTGGGTGCCTTTATTGATGCTGAAGTTTGCACAGGATGGGTTTGACTTTGGGTCCGAGGGCAAATGATGAAGACAAGAGACAGAGTAAAGGAGATTCCTAGGGCTAGGGAGAAGATAGCTCGGTAGGTAATATCTGTTATGCAAACACCAGGACCTGTCTTCAGATGCCTGACCCCCACATAAAAACCAGGCTTGGGGGAGTGGACCCCTAAGCTGGCAAGCCAGTCTAACTGGAATGGTGAGCTTCAGGTTCAGCGAAAAGACCCTGCCTCAAAAACTAAGGTGGCAAGTGACCAAAAATATCAGAAGTCATTCTGTGGCACAAGTGAGCCCCCATCACACACACACACACACATGCACGCACGCACGCACGCATGCACGCACACATATATAAACCACACATAATAACTAGCTATGCATCCAGCAGCAGTGGGAGGCCCTTGGAGAGAAGGGGCCCATGACGTGGTGATGTTATCTCATTGCAAACTCAATCAAGTCTGCAATCAAGTCTCACGGGCCCTCCTTCAGCAGGGTTTGGAACAGCTGCTTCACCTGTGGTGACCCGAACAGGAAGCCAGGATGAGCCGCAGCTGATGCGCGATTACTTACTAACAGCTAAGGATTCTCTCCAGGCCGCGTGTGTACACACAAGTATGGCTTGTCCTTGGCGTATCCAAAAAGAGTTTATTCTCTCAAGGATGCCATCCAGGTGGCCCTATTTGGAGCATCCATTGTCTGAGCCAGCTTTCCATTTCTGGAAGAATTCAAACTCACCCAGTCTCTTGTTTGTCATATAATACAAAGCACAGAAACTGCACTGTGCTGGATGGAGCCTGAGAGAATAAGGGTATACTGTGGGTGACAGGCCACACAGCACAGGGTGCTGGCTGGAGAAGAAGTCTCTCGGGCATGCTCTGAACTTGGGAATACCATGCGGATGAGTCGTATTTCAGACAGCAGAGGTTGACATGGGGAGGTGCATGTCTGAGCTGCGTGTGTCCTGGGTTAATCATTACCTCCATGTTTTCCAGCTGTCCTGTGTTCATGAGGATTACTAATCAGAGACAGACACAGAATGGCAGAGGCCGGAGAGATGATTCAGTCTGGAGAGCACCATTCTTATACACACAAGGACCTGGATTCGATCTTCAGAACCTATAGGAAAAAGCTGGGTGTGCTGAGATTTGTAATCTCAGAGCTGGAGAGATAGAGAAAGGCAGATCCCTGGGGTTCAGTGGCCAGAAAGTCTCACCTATTTAGTGAGCTCCAAGTCAATGAGGGACTCTGTCTCAACATAACAAATAAATAAATATAAAAATGAAGGTGATAGATAGCACCCAGAGAATGACAGCCAAAGTAACCTTTTGATCACCCCTTGATCACCCCCTAACATACACACACACACACACACACACTCACTCATACACACTCACACACACTCACATACTTGTGAACATGTGCACACAGGTGAGCATGCACTTACACATATACGCAAGCACATGAATGAAAGACACAGAGGAAAGAGAATAGCTTATTTGCATAGCACCTGAACATGTATTAAAAAATACTTCACATTCATCTTCGACCTTAAGTTTCGGTGCCTGGAGCATCTCATAAGTCAGAAGAAAGGCATAGGGAGGCCGACGCTTCCCCCTTGTCTAACATGGAAGCAAAAAGAAAAGCCATTTGAGTCTCCAGATTAAAGCCCCATCTCTGAAAGCCTGGGGCCCCAGCCCTCAGAGTAGTTTTCCAGCCCTCATTTCCCCACTGCAGATGATTTCATGACCCCGAGAGCCTTTGAGACTGGCGTCTGTGTTTGACCAAATGTCTTCAAGGTGTTTGTAAAACCTGCCCCCTTCCCACTTTTTTCCTGGAGAATTAAATAGCCTTTTTACTGGTTTATTTACCATTCTAGGTGGTGGGAACCCTCTTCTCCCCAGTCTGCTAAATTATAATCGGTCACATGAATATTCTTTTTATTTTTAAGTCCGGGGCTGAAATGTAAAACTTTGAGGGTTACCAAAAAAATGTTACTCTTAAGAGAAAACCGTGTGCTTGAAAGCTTAACCATATGGGCAAAGGCAAGGGCTGGGGGGGGGTGTCTTTTACTCTCTTCTTTTCTCTCTCTCTTTTTTTCTTGGATTTGAGCACTGATGTTGACAACGTCGAGGCCAATAAATACCAGTCAGGGCTTCAGTCTTTGGGTAGCTATGATAGCGTCTGGGTTCTACAAGTGACAAGAGTGTGAGGCTGGGATTTAAGAAAGGTGGCTCTTGACTCAGCAGCACGGGGTCAGGCACGCAGCTTCCCTGAGTTTCTGCCCCAGACTTTATAACATCTGCCATCTTTAGTGGGGCAAGACCTGCTCATGGACTTTGCAGTCTGCACATGCATGTTCAAAACTCAGTGTCAGAATCAAGTAAAATCTCAAAATTCCATCATACTAACCATAGATGGATGCGTGTGGTGCAGAAGAACGAGACCCAGAGGCTGGGCATAGAACATACCCTTGAGTCCACCCAACTTTAGAAACACCCTTCCCTCAAACTTATTAGCAGTGAGAATGAAGGATGTCAGACCTGCATGGATCTGATGAGGGGGAGCAAAGAGAAGGCATTGCCTCTGAAAACACAGAAAAAAGGTGGTCCAGGTGAAAGTGACCTCTGTCCCTCAGTCACCACCCTTCTTACTTAGCATGTTCCTAGCTGTCTCTGGCTATTTGTAGCTCTCTACTCTTTCCTAAGTCAAAGCTGGAAACAGCCTGGCCTAGTGAAGGCATTTTCCTCAGCAGAGTCGACGTCTTGGTTACTTTTCTGTGCCAAGATAGTATGGTAATTTGAAAGTATTTGGCCCCCATCAGCTCTTAGGGAATGGCACTGTTAGGAGGTGTGGCTTTGTTGGAGAGGGTATTGCCTCGTGGGAGGAAATGTGTCACTGTAGGGGCAGGCTTTGAGGTTTCCTATGATCAGGATACTGCAGTGTGTCAGTCAACTTCCTGCTGCCTTCTGGTCAAGATGTAGCCAGCACCATGTCTGCCTGCATGCTGCCAAGTTCCTGTTATGATAGTAATGAACTGAACCTCTGAAATTGTAAGCAAACCACACCAATTAAATGTTTTCTTTATAAGAGTTGCCATGGTCATGCTGTCTTTCACAGCAATAAAATCCCTAACAGATACCATGACCAAAACAACTTACAAAAGGAACAATTTATTGGGGTTTACAGTTCAGTGGGTGAATCAATAACCAATGGCCGCCATGGTGTGAAGCAGGGCAGCGAGCAAGCAGGCATGGCATTGGCATTGGAGCAGTAGCTGAGAGCTTACCTCCTGAGACACAACCATGAGTCAGAAAGTGTGTGTGTGTGTGTGTGAGAGAGAGAGAGAGAGAGAGAGAGAGAGAGAGTTAACTGGGAATACTATGGGCTTTTGAAATCTCAAAGCCCATCCCCAATGATACACCTCCTTCAGCAAGGCAACCCCTCCTAATGCTTGTGAAACAGTTCTATTAGCTGGGGACCAAGCATTCAAATATATGAGTCTACAGGGAACATTCTCTTTTAATTGGTCATCTTCCCTTTTAGAGACACGTATTCAGGAGGTCCAAAAATTGAGCAAAAGATGGTCCCTCTATCCTGGGGCTACTTTTGGAGGAGATAAGATGAGTTTCCCAGCCTTGCAGATTATCTGGGTATTAAGTACTGTGTGGAGTACTTTACATGAGCATAAACTCCAGGATTTATGGGATAAGCACAGGAGCTAGATTAGTACGGCCAAGCCATTGAGGCCATGGTAAAGGAAGAAGGCAGACTCCTGGGGACAGGAGCAGTCATTCCTAATTCCAGGTGACTGATTTATGGGAGTCAAGCCTAGAATTCTCTACCTTTACTAGAGAACCCAGAAGTCTGACTTTTGGAAAAGATTTGTTGCTGTCTAAATATTCGCAATGGTTTAAATCAAACAGAACAGGATTTTACAATGGACCTAGTTAGCTCCATTCCCCACTGCACCCCACTTCCCCTCAACACCGTCCTGAGCCATCAGTTTTCCACAAATGCCCTTCAGTACAGTTTATTTAATCCTAAAACAATAGTGTAGGGGATGGGTGTGGAGGGTTATTACAGCTTAGGTCTAAGTGGGGTATAAAGACATCTATGCTTGTTTGACAGGTTGGTGAGATGCACCCACAAGAAGCCCATTTGTCATACACTCGAGGGCCTTTTGGGATCTTCACCTTACTGAAAAACAAACAAGCAAAGAAACAGTACACAGAGTCAGGGTTGCTGCTGGAATCAGTCCCTTTTTCAGTGATTTGGGGCAATGAGGAGTTCTCTGTAAGAAATCCAAGCTGTAATCCCTCTAAAAAAGGGAATTTAATGAGCAGAGGGCAAAATTGACATCAGCTTCTTGACATCTGAACTTACTATGTTACAAATACATTTGCATCATTACCAGAACAATCAGAGTAGCATAATTCGACCTCCCCCAAAACTCCCCCCAGGAGGCACTGTTGTTTCAACCGAAGTCTAGGCAGTTTGCTTGATCCCACCTTCTCCCTGCGCGTGCAGAGTTCCAACAGATTAAGACCTGAAGTGTTGGCTGAAACAGGGAGCTGGCGCCTTCTGTCATGGTGGGGATCTGAGTCGTCATCCTCAGGGTCCTGTGACGAATGTTTGCATCTCCCTTGTGACTGCCTCCCCCTTTAGCCTCACTCATGCACGCACCATCCCCGCTTTTAGCACTTTAAGACACAGGGAGCCGCGTCCCTGCCTGGATGGATGTATAGTAACAGGTATTTGCTGGTTATCTGAAATCCACACGTAACTGGCCACCTGTGTCTGTCTTTTGGCAACCCCAGCTTCTTCACATGGTGTCGCCTGCACAGGCAGGTTTAAAATCCACCTTATTTGTGGAATGTCAGGGAAGTAAAAGAGGATGTTTGACTTTATTTATTTAATTACATTGTGGTGTGTGTGTGTGCATGTGTGCATGTTTGCGTGTGTGTGTGTGTGTGTGTGTGTGTGTGTGTGTGTATTTGAGGAGGTCAGAGGGCAACATGTAGGAATCAGTTCTTTCCTCCGTTTGAGTTCTGGGGAGGAGACAAAGGTCATCAGGCTTGGTGGCAGGTGCCTTTACC
Organism: Ondatra zibethicus; assembly: GCA_004026605.1. NCBI lineage: Eukaryota > Metazoa > Chordata > Mammalia > Rodentia > Cricetidae > Ondatra > Ondatra zibethicus. The sequence continues at coordinate 52,025 of PVIU01005258.1, read as the reverse complement.
CACTGAGCCCTCTCCTGGACTATGCTTTGGATTTTAAATAGCTCATTTGCAAGGCCACGGAACATGTGTCGGAAGGAGGTATGTGTGCCTCCTTGGCATGTTAATATGTGCTTCCAAGAAATGCTTTGTGAAGTTGTGCGTGGTGGCACAAACTTTAATCCCAGCACTTGAAAGGTAGATTAGGAAGATCAAGAGTTCAAGGCCAGCCTGAACTACATAGTGAACACTTGTCTTAAAAAAGAAAACCAACAAAAATAAAATAACAAGGAATGGAGTCATAGCTCGGTGCTAGAGCAGTTATCTAATATGTAAAATGCCCTCTGTGCGTGCAGTTCTTGGCAAAAAAAAAAAAAGGAAAGAAAGAAAGAAAGAAAACTACCGCTAGCAGCTAGGCATTTGTATTCTATGATAAACCAGTCATGTCCTTTCAGAAAGGAGCAAGAAGTGGTCTGGTGTGTATTTGGGCAGGGAGGACAAGTAGATGGTCCTTTGCCATTCCTCTTCTCTGGCTCAACATCCGAATACCAGAAAACCACAAAAGCAAAAGGAGAAAATGGGTTATAATGAACTATAGCACAACACTGAAATGTTAGCCTTCAGGGCCGGAGAGATGGCTCAGCAGTTAAGAGCACTGGCTGCTCTTGCAGAAGACCTGGGTTCAGGTCCCAGCACCCACAGGGTGGCTCATAGCTGTCCCCAACTCTAGTTCCAGAGGATCTAATGTCCTCTGGCCTCTGCAGGCACCAGGCATGCACATGGGGCATAAACATATAAGCAGGCAAAACCCTCAGATATATAAATAAAATGAATTTAAAATAAAAAGAAAGCATGTTAGCCTTCAGCAGTCCATTAAAGCAACATGGATAATCAACCTTCGGCAATCCACAGATCTTCCACTGTGTCGAGCAAGACGGTGCCTCCTAGTGAACAGTGAATGACTCATATTGCAGCCATGATCACCTCATTCCTGCTGGATATGTTGATGATGCTGTGATAGTGGCTGTGATGATTCATTGATTGTCAACTTGACAGACTCTAGAAAGAGAGAAGTCTCTAGGAATGTACGTGAGGGAGTGGCTAGATTTGGTTAACTGAAGTGGAAAGCCACACCCTAATTGTTGGTGGCACCATCCCATGGGAAGGGGTCCTGAACTAAATAAGAGAAGGGAGCAAGCCGAGTACCAGCATTTATTTTTCTCTACTTCCTGACTGTGAATGCATTGTGACCACCAGCCTCAAGCCACTGCAACCTCACCTCCTGCCACCATCCCTACCCAGTCATGGCGGACTGTATCTCCTGGAAGCCCAGATAAGCTGTTCCTTCCTGAAGATGAGCTAGTCAGGGTTTTTTGCTGCTGCGGTGAGACAAGTCACAGAGTGACTTGCCTTGCTCTTTCACTCACCCATTTGACCATGGTGATTTCTGTATGGTAAGGAGTCAAGAGGGATAGTCCACTGCACACAGTGAATCGGAAATGCAGAATAGATTGTAGCAATGAAAAGCGACAACAGAGGATCTCACACTTCTTTTAATATGTAGAATTATTTTTATTTTATTTTGTAGATAATAAACACATGGGTTTTTCCCCCTGAATACATGTCTGTGAACCACTTGCATACCTAGTGCTTATGAAGGTCAGAAGTGTAGACAGCCAGCTCACAAAAAAAATGACATGCAGACTTATTATTAATTGTGAAAGCTCGGTTGATCGCTTAGGCTTGTTTCTAACTAGCTCTTATAACTTAAATTAACCCATTTCTTTATTAATCTACGTTCAACCATGTGGCTTTTACCTCTATCCCATTTTGTGTGTCTGACTCATTCAGTGTCCTCTCTGCCCCGAAAATCCTGCCTAGCTATTGGCCATTTGGCTTTTTATTAAACCAATCAGAGTGACACATACTCACAGTGTACAAAGAGATTATTCCATGACACAGAAGAGGGCACAGGTTCCTGGGATTGGAGTTACAGACAGTTGTTAGCTGCCATGTAGATGCTGGGAATTGAACCCGGGTCTCCTGGAAGATCAGCCAGTGCTCTTAACTGCAGACCCATCTCTCCAACCCTACAAAATTGTGATTTTTGATTTGGAATAGGAGCCAACAACCCATACCTCATGTGTTGGAGCCACTCAGCAGCCTCCCTTTTCAGAAGGCTGCTTTACATGGTTTTAAATGACTGAAAACAAATTTGAGGCTGTTTCATAACATAAAAATGTAATGAAATTCAAATTTTATTATCTACCAGTGAAGCTTTGTGGTACCACAGTCCTGCGTGTTCACTTCTGTGTCGTTTGTGACCACACTATGGGGAGCCAGCAAAATGGGGTCAACGCAGCAGAGTTCAAATGACCTCTCAGGCTTAAAATAGTTGCTGTCTGTTGAGAGGAAAACTTTGCTGATCTCTGCTCTCTGGGTAGCACATCTTCTATGACTGTAATTACAGTAAAGTTTTTTTTTTAAAAGCTTTTAGTTAAAGAACTTAAAGGGGGCCCGGGAGACGGCTGAGGACAGAAAATGCTTGCTGTTAAAATGTAGAGACCAGTTTGGGGCACCATGAGAAGAGTTGGTGTGTGAGTTTCCCAGAAGTCCTTGTCACCTAAGTCAACTGCGTCTTGTCTTTAGAAAACCAGATAACATGATCCCTTCGGGTAGCAGTTTGGCTCATCTAAAAATGTCAATATACTTTAAGACATGTTTTTCTACTGATAAGGACAGAAGGGGGAAAAGCACTGCAGATTTTCGTATGAATTTTCTGCACTCCATAGAACTTGCTAGAATGCTTACTTTTCTCTTCCGGAGAACTTTAAAGGTGAAGTGTTAAAGCAGAGGTCAGAGACACATTGGCTACGTCTTCTATGTCTGAGAAAGCAGCCAAGAGGAGGTGGTTTTCATCCATCCAAGCCTTTTCCTCAGGGCCTGTCACCTCCTGGAAGCCATCGGGCCACTGCCTTTATTTGCCAATAAAGTGGAGATCAGTGAAAGACACTAATGGCCACTGATAGCTGATCCACCTTGGGCCTCCCTGAGTCAGTAGGCACTTCCTTTGTCCTTCCTTCTATGACTTATTCAAAAAGGTCCCCTGCAATTTGAATTTTTCAGCCTGGAAATTTTCCCCAGGGCCGTTGGTGTCTCTGTAATATTTTCAAATTGCCCAAGGTTTGAAGAGACAGCCATATTGTGAAATCAAGTTAAAAAAACAAAACAAGACAAAAAAAAAAATGATGACTACAGGCCTTGGGCTAGACATGTGACCATGCTGGAGAGAGCAGATTGGACACTCAGATTGTTTGCTCTGTAGATGGGCGGGTTCTGCTTCTAGGCCCTGACACCAACCCTCTGTGTTTGGGCTGCTTCTTAGCTGCTACACAAAGAAAGAGAAGCCTCCCATGAAGTTCAGGATGTCTTCTCTGGGGGACCACTAACATTTTAGACCAGATTATTCTCTGCTGTGGGGCTGCCCCGTGCTTATATGACATCTAGTAGCATCCCTGGTCTCCCCTTGTGATACTCTTTGTCATTGCCAAGTGCCCCGTGAGAGATAAAATAACCCCCTTTGATGGGTTAGAGATGTGTTTCAGTTGGTAGAGTGTTTAACTAGCAAGCACAGAGCCTTGGAATTAATCCCTAGTACTATATAAACCAGGCAGGGTGGTCGATGTCTGTAATCCCAGCTCTAGGGAGATGGAGGCAAGAGAATCAGAAGTTCAAAGTAATCTTTGGCTACTGTGGTGGTTTGAACATAATTGGCCCCCATAATCTCATAGGGAGTGACACTCTTAGGAAGTGTGGACTTATTGGAGTAGGTGTGGTCTTGTTGGAGGAAGTGTGTCACCGTAGAAGTGGGCTTTGAGATCTCTTTTGCTCAAGCTTCACTCAGGGTAACAGTCCACTTTCTGTTACCTGAAAGATGTAGAATTTGCAGCTACTTCTCCAGTACCATGTCTGTCTGCCTGCTGCGGTGTCCCACCATGATGATAATGGACTGAACCTCTGAACTGTAAGCAAGCTACTCCAGTTAAATATTTTCCTTTATAAGAGTTGCCATGGTCATGGTGTCTCTTTACAGCAATAGAAACCCTAACTAAGACAACTACATAGTAAGTTTTAGAGACCATCCTGGGCTACATAAGACCCTGTCTCAAAACAATCAAACAAAATCAAAAATTACCTCCTATGGGAACCACTAATGTGTAAAGTAAGATCTACCAACCACCTGCATTTCCCAATTTTATATTATCAGGGATTTATTCCTATAAGTGTGGATTCTCAGACTTAATGATTTGTTCCTTTAAACCTTGACAGAGATGGGGGATACTAGAAAGATGGCTTAGCAGTTAACAACCCTTACAGCTCTTGCAGAGGACCTGAGTTCAAATCCTGGCATTTGTGTCAGGCAGCTCACAACCGCCTGTAACTCCAGCTCCAAGGGAACCAGATGCCTGTGGCCTCAGAAGGCAGCTGCACTCACATGTACAAAAGTTTTAAAAATTAAACCTTGCTGAATTTGTTGTATTGGGGTTTTTTTGATTAATTTTTTTTTATTTCCAGAATTTCCGACAAAAGTACTTTTCTCAAAAAGGGTGATGCCTTTTTGAGGGGGGTAGCAAAGACTTTTCATCTTACATATGAAACTCAGTAGCTATCTGTTGATCAAGGATTTCTGTCCCGCCCAGTCCTACAGCTGTTAAGTCCCAAAGAATCACACAGAGGTTTATATTAGTTATAAACTGATTGGCCCATTAGTTCAGGCTTCTTATTGACTAATTCTTATAACTTACATTAGCCCATAATTCTTGTCTGAGTTAGCCACGTGGCTTGGTACCTTTTTCGGCGAGGCAGTCACATCTTGCTTCCTCTGAGGCTGGGCCATGACTGCAGACTGAAACTTCCCTCTTCCCAGAATTCTCATTGCCCTGCCTCTACTTCCTGCCTGGCTACTGGCCAATCAGCATTTTATTAAAAGTAATACAAGTGACAGGAGAAAAGGCCATTATCCCACAGCAGTTATCTGTCATGTTGTCTGAGGAAGAACTTTGAAGCTACAGTTTGTCATTGAGCAAAGGACACCAGCTGGATTGGAGTTGCCCTTGGTGCACAAACCATGTGGCGTTGCTGGGTATGAATAGACTTCTGAGGGAGGGTCCCTGCAGCCTTTGCTGAGCTGCAGCTGGAGCCCCAGTTATGTTAAGTCCCTGCAGCTGCATGTATGTCAATATATATGTTTTCCAGAAGAGAGGAATACCTTTTCTAAGACTGCATGCCACATGGTCTAGTGGAGGTGTGGTTATTCACTGATGGGAACTGGACAGTGAAAGCATTTAAAAAGGTGGGGAGGAGGGGAAGCTTCCTGTCTCTTTCCCTTGCCTGCAATTTATTATCAATGAGTTCTGGAGACCAGAAGTCAGAAATCAGCCTGTGTTCTAGGAGTGGCTAGAGGAGGCGTGGTTTCTTCTGAGGACTGCCAGAAAGGGTTTTTACCCAGGCTTCTCTCCTTGGTGTGCAGAGAGCCATCTTCAGTGTGTCTCCTGGCAACATCGCCATTCTGTGTCTGGATTTCCCCTCTGTATCGGGACATCGGGTGTTTTCAGGGTCTGCCCTGGTGACGTGATTTTGACTTGATTCTTCTGTAAAGATTGAGTGAGCTGCCTTCTGAGGATCTGGAAGTGAAGACTTCGGGGAATAAGCCGCGCCCCGTTCCTGGAACCCTGCCATTGCCAGGCACTCTGTATCTGCACCCTGCCCTGCTTCCGCCTGTGGAAATTGGGACCCAGAGGGAAACGATGCTAAGAGCATGTGCAGAAGGTGCCCTTTGCTCCAGGCCCCTGTCCTGCTTTCACAGGTGACTTTCCTTTAGTACCAGAACCCTCAGCATCCCAGGGCCCTCTGTCTTTTGTCTGAAAGGCAAAAGCAGTACAGCAGCGTTTCAGACCATGTGACCAATATTAAACACCACCCCAAGCTGGTTAAAAGCATTGAGACATGCAGTGACCTCAGGAGAACTCAGAACAAAAACACTGTCTCTGTCTGTGTTTTCTTTGTTAACTTGAGATTTTCCTAGCTTAACAAATAGTGAAGGACATGTTCCCCAAAGGATCACAGCTGTCCCTAGGTGACAAAATTCTCTCGCTTTCCTCATGCTGGGGTATCATGAGCAGGACAGGTACCAATTCCCACGGGAGCTCAGGCTCCGCTGAGAGGAGGTCTGTCTCAGACTGGCAGGGTTCCATTCCGAGCCCACACTCCTCCTGCCCTGTGCCAGCTGCCCGCTGTTCCAATGCACCTCCCCGATACCTGTATTTCTCTTCTGGGTCCCAGTCCCATGTTTATGCCACAGGCCACAGAGATCAAAGCAGGAGCATGAACGAAGTCAATGGGTTTGGAATTGAAGAAAAGAACGTCCAGAAGTGTGTGTCCTGGAGTCTACAGTGGCTGGAGCCTGCTGGGAAATAAGGCCAGTAGGGTAGAGTAGCGTTCAGGGCAGGAACTCATACCTGGTCCCATATGTGGTGGGACCTAGAGATGTGTGTTTTCTCAAGTGCTGCTGTGTGACAGAATAAGGCCTTCCTAGTCCCTGGTACCCATCACTGCCAATGCTGTTACATCCCAGACAACTTCTGCGGTGGCTCGCGTGCATTCTGAGCAGTGGTCCACGTAAGCTTCCTTGGATACGCTTCGGAGACATTTCCAGTGGGCTGACACCCACAGCAGTATCTTCGCCCTCTTCTCCTGGAGACAGTGTATCCGTTGGAGAGCCAGTTTAACGCCGGAATGGGAAGGCTATTTCTGGACAATGGCGTCCTCTTCAGCTTTCAGAGGAGCCTGGGAATAAAGGGGGTGACTCAGCCTGCACTTATTTTAGGGAAGCTAGGAATTTAATCTGCAGTCACTTAGCTGCCCCACTGCCTGCCAGTGGTGTCCTTTCGGGGCAGAGCTCAGCAGGCAGAAATACTGTACTGATCATCCTTGGTGGCTACCCAGCTCCTCCTCCACCAGGAGCAGCTTTATGAATTTTTGCAGAAGATTTCCAGGAAAGTTGACATCCGTAAACCTTTGAGTCTGAGGCACCTTCTCAGGGCTGATGAGCTGGCATCATAAAGGCTCCTGGTATCCTGTCACTGGGCACGTGCAATGAGCGGCACACTGTGGTGTCTTTGCCAAATCACCTCATTTGATGAAGACGTTGGTACTCTGTTAGAGGTGTTTGCCATCCCTGTTTTAACAAGCAATTAGCGTTAGCCTCGGAACGTTAAACACAGACCCAAGGTGTGAGTCCAGATTTGAACTCTGAAGCCCGTGGGCCTGTGACCCCAACAGCTTTGGCTAACAAGTGTCTCACTTGCTGCCATCCTGCGGTTGTGCTCTTAGGTCATTAATTGGTCATGGGATTATTTCCTGCTTGCCTCAGACTTGGCCTCAGGATCCTTCTCAACACAGCACTCCAGGCAGCCAGTGCTCCCAGCTGAACCTTGGTGTCCTGGAAAGGAAGCCCCTCCCTCCTTTTAGCTTTATTGTCCTTTGTACTGAATCAAAACCAGAGTCTGGTTCTGCCGTGGCTTTTTGTTCCTGTTGCTCATTTCTGAAGATCTACTTACAGTCTTTAGAAAAGAAAAAATTGTAGGAAGCCGAGAACTCAGTACCATACAGTTTTCTGTAGTCAGTGGAGAGTCTGTGTGTTTTAAATTTTATGTATTTATTGTTATCGTGCCTGTGCGCGACGGGAAAGGTATGCATGCCGCAGGGCCTAGGTAGAGGTCAGAGGGCAACTCTGTGGAGACAGTCCTCTCCTTCCACCTTTATGAGGCTTCTGGGGATAGAACTTGGGTCACCAGGTGACTAACCCTAAGCCAGTTCACCAGCCTGATTCTGTTTTCTTTTTGCTATGGATCTTTTTACTTGATGGGGAAAATGTCATCTGGGGGGAACCAAAGCCTTGACAGAGACAGTCAGCTTTGGTGGGGAATGAGCTGCAAAGCCTCCTGCCATTTAAATCAGGCCCAAAGCTTTCAAGTGGTTCCAGGTGTTGAGGTGACATCACGGGGTGGTGGGTAGGTTAGGACACGAGAGGATGATGGGGCAGCCTGCAGAGGCTCATGGTCAGCTTCCATTGCTGTGAGACACGTCAGCCCAGCAGACAGACAGCCGTCTCAAGGGGAGAATGCCAAGAGGGCCTGGACCCAACTGGGAGAAGGCAGATCTTTAAGAGGAAACTCAGATAAGAGAGTGGAGAAGATGGGGAGATGGTCAGGATTAAGACTGCTTGGTGCTCTTCCAGAGGATGTAGTTCCTAGGTGCACACCAGGTGGCTCACAACCATTGATAATTCCAGCTTCAGTAAACCCCCCCACCCCACCCCACCCCCACACGCACACGGGGGTGTGTGTGAAATAGTGGTGGGTGGGGCATGCAAAGCAGGAGATGGACGTGACTTACATCCTCCCTGGGAGGTATTAGGTTTAGTCAGTTGACCTGGAGAGGTATTTGGCCTATAGGGAGCATCCCGAAAAGGCTCCTGTGGTGAGAAGTTGGGTCAGTGTGTGGCATATGAGTGTTGACCTTCAAAACTTGGTCCTCTGGAAGAACAGCCAGTGTTCTTAACTGCTGAGTCATCTCTTCAGCCCTGAGTCTGGCTCTTTTTAACATAAAGGCCAATCTTGGAAGCCTCATGAGTAAAGAATTGTCACTAAGGATGAGTATATGTTCCATACTAGAAAGACACTAGAATCTGAGTAGCCTGTGTTACTTATCTATTTCCAGTAATGGGATTTGGGGAAATAAATGTGAAACATTATCACATTAAATCTATATTATATCTATACTTGAAGGTACATAGCCATTTCAGTAAGGTACTTTGGGGGGAAATATAAAACCACCTCAGAGTTTTTTTAATGTATTGTTTTTAAAAGAAAACAAGCTATCTTTTTTCATTTCATATACCAATCCCGGTTCCCACTCCCTCCCCTCCTCCCAATCCCTTCACCTATTCCCCTACCCCAACCGCCATCCGCTTCTCAGAAAGGGTAAGACACATTGTTTTGAGGAAGGTCCAAGGCCCTCCCTACTATATCTAGGCTGGGCAAGGTAGGCCTCCAAAGAGAACAGGTTCCCAAAAAGCCTGTACAAGCAGTGGGGATAAATCCTGGTACCACTTCCAGTGGCCCTTCAGTCTGCCCCAGCCATACGACTGTCACCCACATTCAGAGGGACTAGTTTGGACCTATGCTGGTTCCTTCCCTGTCCAGCTGGAGTTGGTGAGCTCCCATTAGCTCAGGTAGACTGTTTCAGTGGGTGTCTCCATCATGGTCTTGACCTCTTTGCTCATATTCTCACTCCTCCCACTCTTCAACTGGACTTTGGGAGCTCAGCCCAGTGCTCCACTGCAGGTCTCTGCCTCTGTTTCCATCAGTTTCTGGATGAAGGTTCTATGGTGACATTTAAGATAGTCATCAATCTGACTACAGGGCAAGGCCAGTTCGGGCACCCTCTCTACTATTGCTTAGGGTCTTAGCTGGGGTCATCCTTGTGGATTCCTGGGAATTTCTCTAGTGCCAGGTTTCTTGCTAGCCCCATAATGTCTCCCTCAATCAAGATATCTCTTTCCTTGCTCTCATCTCTGTCCTCCCTCCATCTCGACTATCCCATTCCCTCAAGTTCTCCTCCCTGCTTCCCTTCTCCTTTCCTCTTCCCCTTCCATCCTCCTTTCTTCCCCCCACCCCCATGCTCCCAATTTTGTCAGGTGATCTTTTCTATTTGAATTTTTAAAAAGTAGTAATTATCACTATAGATTACTGGTTTTGCAATAAACTCTTTTGCTAGGTATCCCATGGTAATAACACTCATAGGTAGATGATTGAGGAGTGTGTGTGTGTGTGTGTGTGTGTGTGTGTGTGTGTGTGTGTGTGCGTGCGCCATAGACTGATGCCAGGAGTCTCCCTTGGTTTCTTTCCACTTTATCTTTTGAGATGGTTGGGTCTCTCATGGAGCCTGAAGATCACCAATTCAGTTAGAATAGCTGATCAGCAAGCCCAGTGGGCATGCCTTGGTCTATGCCTCCCAAGTGCTGAGATTATAGATGCTTACCCCTGTGGTGGCTTTTGGATGTGCATGCCGAGCATTGAACTCAAGGTCCCTGTGTTTGTGTGTCATGCATTTTATTGACTGAATCATTTCCCCAGCCTCTGAGTGGTTGTTTTGATACTTAGATCACCTCAGTTCTTTCTGATTATCTGGATCAAAACACGGGCACTCAGAACAGATGCCCCCCTCCACCCCCGGAATATCATCCCCTGCTCCTTAAATTTGTCACTGAGCCTGTGTGTGCCATTTTACGCTACTCCAGAGGCCCTCAGAATCATTTGGATCCCAGGAAGTAAGAGGACATGTTGGAGACACATTCACCTTCCTTCCTGAAATGCCAGTAACTTCGGGATCCTGGGAAGTGTCACAAAGCTGCACTGGGTACATCCAATTCAGTCCTCTCCTTAGCTCCAAAACCTGGTGGGTATGCCAAGGGAACTGTCGATGTGCCTGCGAACTGCATGGCAGGGGTGGATAAGGCCAGAAAGCAAGCGGGCATCGGCAGGAGGGAGCAGACACCCCAGTGTCTCTCCTCTCTTTCACCCTGATTCCCCATGTACACTGTAGAAGATGAAGGTCCTGGCTTGGAATGCCTAATGCTTGCATGTGGTGTGCATATGTTCTTTGGGAGTTAAAGAGATCAGTGAGATTAACCCATATGCACTCTATTCCATGGCCATGTCCCAGGCCAGATTCATAGAGACAAAGAGCAGCAAACGCCCTGACAATTATCAGTTGTTCCAGCCACCTGGAGGCATCACCTTCTCCCAGGCAGTTCTACAGAGAGAGATAACGCCAAGCCGGCTCTGACAGCTGATCTGAGTGGCTGAGCTGTGCAGACGGCCATTGCCAAAACTACTTACACTGCTTTCCCAAAGGGCTTCTGGATGCAACTGAGTTTCCAGTTACTCTCTGAGTTTAGGGAAAACTTCACTTGCCTAGATATTGTCCTTTCTGTGTACTCACCATTGAGGAAAATAGACTCTGACTTCCTGTGGCTTCTTTCAAGGAACAGAGCACAGCACTGAGGAAATCACATAGCCAGCATGCCATCGCAGCAGGGCAGGAATGGGATCATCTACGTATTTTGATTGCATTTTAAAATTCCATTTATACACAACTGGGGTGCGGTTAATTAACTGCAAGTCAAAATGCCAGTCCGGATTTCAGGGAGTCTGATTTTAATAGCTTCCTCCTTCAACAAGGCATTTCTATGGCCAAGAAAACCCATCATTCCAAGGCAGAAGCACTGAACTTGGTAGGTCCTCCTTCATTTGTCATCAGTCTTGATGATTTACAAAGAGCCTTCATTTGTCAACAGTCTTGATTTACGAAGAACCAGGACTGAAGTAAAGTAGTTATCTTTGGTGTCTGGGTAACTGAGGATGGCTTATTAGTTCCCTGCTGGACTTCTGTCCTGACTGAATGCCTCTTTCCCAAACCCACGTGTTCCAAGGACTTGCTCTCCAACCTCTGGGGCTATAGCAGATCGTAGAGTCTTGAGGAAGCAGGGCCTAGTAGAAGGAAGGTAAATGACAGGGGTTATGCCCCCAACACCTTTCTCTCTCTCTTTCTCCCTTTCTCTCTCTCTCTCTCTCTCTCTCTCTCTCTCTCTCTCTCTCTCTCTCGCCTTCTTTCTCTTTCTGATTCTTGGTTACCATGAGGTGAGTGACCTCCTCTGCCACTTGCTTCCCCCAGATTTCTCTCTCACCACAAAGTAAAGGAGCTTAATGACCACAGATTGAAACCCAAGCCAGCCTTTCCTCCTTGACTACTGTTTCTCAGGTATCTTTGTTGGCAATGGAAAGTAGACTAGTCCCTCTCCCGTTGTCTACAGTATCTTCTCTGGTTATGGAAAGTAGACTGGTCCCTCTCCCGTTGTCTACAGTATCTTCTCTGGTTATGGAAAGTAGACTGGTCCCTCTCCCGTTGTCTACAGTATCTTCTCTGGTTATGGAAAGTAGACTGGTCCCTCTCCCGTTGTCTACAGTATCTTCTCTGATGATGGAAAGTAGACTGGTCCCTCTCCCGTTGTCTACAGTATCTTCTCTGGTTAGCTGGCAAGTTAAAATACTGAAAGCAGATCAGAGAGTGCTGGCAAAGTTTCTTTCTGTATGTTTACCCAAATCATAGCTGGCTGATGCTTTTCTTTAGGTTTTCCAGGGCAACAGAACCTTACAGTATTTTTTCTTCCTCTTTTTTGCTCCTTTCTTTTTGAATCAAACTGGTGTAGGTAGAGAGATTGCTTAGTGGTTAGCAACACGTTTGATTACCAGCATCCACGTGGTGACTCACAGCTGTCGGGAACTCCATTACCTACGGATTCAAAGCCATCTTCTGGCCTCAGTGGATACCAGACATGCATGTAGTATACAGACTTATAAGCTGGCAAAACACTCATACACATAAAAGTTAGCAATAAACAAATCTTTAAATAAAATGTATAATATACTCCCCAGAAGTGCAAAACATAAGTTTAAGATTCTTAGCAAAAGATATCAAGCCTAGTTGATATTTTAACATTTTAAAAGAGAAACAGCCTATGAGCTGGCTCAGCAGGTGAGGGACTTGCTGCCTAAGCTTGGCAGCCTGAGCTGGATCCCTGGAACTCACATGGTAGAAGGAAATGACCTAATTCACAAAGTTGTCCTTTGACCCCACTGTGTGCACACAAAAGTGCACACACACACACACACACACACTATATATATATAAACCCCACACCACATACCCTACCCATACACCGCAAACAAACAGAGAGAACGAAAAGGTCTCACCATGTGAAAAATGGTGTGGGATTTTCTTTGCAAAGGTTTCGTAGAGTTAGAATTACATTCTATGTAAATTTTGCATTCAGCTTTTCACTTAGCATTTTCACAAATAAACATTTTCTCATTTTGCTGCAACCTTCTCATGAATGTAATTTTTTAATCGACTACTTAATGGTCTGTTAGGAGTCCATTTGGCTCTAAGTATCAGGAAACCTGAGAACCGGCAGTTCGACAGGGATTTTTAGTTTTATGGAAAAGGAGTTGTGACAAGAGCAGATGCTCTCGGGACAAAGCTCTACCCATAGAACGTGTCGGGGAACCAGCTCCTACAGCTCTGCCATTTTTGTGATGCCTGCTGGAAGTCAGGCCTGAGCCTTGATAGAGGAAGCAGGAGGCTGTGCTACATGGGGCTATATCACATGGCTGCCTGGCTCAAAATGACTCTAAGAGCTTGGCCTAGACTCATGATCACAGCTACTAAGGAGGTTGAGGCGGAGGGAGGGGGGCGGGGGAGGGATTGCAAGTCCGAGGCTTGCCAGGGCTACAGAGTGAATACAGGGTCAACTCGGGCAATTAAACAAAATATTTTCTCAAAATTAAGAGAGAAAATAAGGGCTAGAGCTATAGCTTAGGGTAGAAGCCTAGCATCAACCCTGTCCTGTCGCCACACACAAAAGAGGACGATGAAAAAGGTTCCCAAGGGTAAAATGGCACGCATTAGAATCGTCACGTTGAAAGTCAGTTAATCTTTACATTTTTTTTTTCTGGAATTCCAGTATGATTGCTTCCCCCAGGTAAATGGCAGGACTGAAACCCTGTGCTGCGTCTAGTCCCATCAGGCTTGTCTTCTACCAACAGCCATAAAATAGAGCAAAACCCAAACCAACAGAGATCAAGGAGGCTGTGAATACCAAGTGTAGAGAGAAGAGGGCTCGTCCATCTTTAGATCTACTCTGATTGGGAATTAACAGCTTGCTGGGGTGGTGGGTCTGTGTCTCTCGATGCAAAGGCTGAGTAGATGCCTGGAATGGTGACGAGAGCATCCTTGCTCATCTGATGAACGGGCGCAGCTGGCCTGCAGCATCTGCATGTCTCCGGTTTCAAACTAGGGAATATTTGCTAGTACTTTACCAGTTCCCATGATACCTGTTGCATGGCGGAGCCTTTCTCCAGGGTTGCCTTTGATCCGGTTTATTTACCTGAAAGCTACCTCTGTGGTGTAATTCACCTCCTAGACTCCTTGTACCTGTAGGATTTGGGGCCGTCTGCATCTTGGGTCTGGGCCAAACGCCAAGCCTGTCCAGGGTGAAACATCATTTTCTGCATTGTCTGTTATCATGACTTTATTGCTTTTCTTGATGCCTTAGAATTCCCCCTTTGTTCCAACAAAATGTGAGGATCCATGTACTTTCCACTTTTTTAATTTAAATTTATTTTTCACTTTTCATACCAACCCGTTTCCCCTCCCTTCCCTTCTGCCCCCACCTCTCCCATCCCATCCCATCCACTATTCATGCCCCAACTGTAAAGCAAGAATAAGCCTTTTTAAAGCTGTCTTTTAAATTTATTTGCAAAAGAAATCCTATTGAAATGAACTTTATACTTTGAGGCTGGATATGGATAGTAAATGCATGAGTCGGGGTTTGTGTGATTCAATCTGCAAGTATTTTTTATTGTCTGTGTTGCTGATACCCTTGTGGATGCTAAGGGTGTTGTAATAAGTACAGTTTAGTCTTGGCCTTCACGGGGCTTGCAGTCCCAGAGGGATGTGGTAGAATAATTGCCAAATGAGTAAGTAAATGTGAGCTGGACCTGGTGGTCCAAATGGGTAATCCCAATCGTCAGAAGGCTGCAATAGGAATTGCCAGCCTGGGCTACGTATTGTATCAGGTTATCCAGGACTATACATAGCAAGCCCTAAATACATAAATATTTACAGACCAAGTAGATGCATACTATGTTCCTTGCAGGTCAGGCACTGGGGAGTGTTGAGGAAAGAGGCCACTTTATAGCATTTATAAATGGGAAGGCATTTCTAGGAAGGTGGCATTTGCACGTTGGAGCAAAGAAGGGGTCATATGGGTATCTGCAGGAGGTACAGTGGGCGGGGGTGGGGGAGGCACAGATGCACTAGCCCTGAGCAGACACCATGCATTCAAGAAGCAGAGGGAAGGTTTAGAGGAGCAGAAGCAGAGTAGGGAAAGGAGACTAAGAGAATGTGACCAAGGATGTGGGAACCTGGCTGGGTTGTGCAGCATCTCTTTGCAGGGCTGTTGTCTTATCGAATGTTTAAAGCACAGGAATCGCCCAGCCTGGGTATTTTGACAAAGGGTTACTGTGGCGTGTGGCAAGACTAGTTAGTAAGGAAGGGGGCAGAAGGAGAAGCAGGGGGACCAGTTAGAAGGACGCTATGGTAATTCCTGGGGAAGGGAGACCCGTGAGAGCCCAGGGAGTATCCCAAGAGGCAGAGAGTTCCGGGTAAAGCAAGCTCTGGGGATTCTCTCATCCAGGAGAAGTGGGATATGAAAGAAAGGGAAAAGTTAACGAAGCCCCAAAGGTTTCAGCTCAAGCAACAAGTAGGATGGAGTTTCATTATAATGAACTGGACACACCTCTGGGAAGGGCCTGGTGGGAAGGGAAAGTGGAGCTCAGCTTGGAAATGTTGAGTAAGAGATGCTCACTCAGTGCTTAAGGGGAAATGTAAAGTGTGCAGTCTTAGTCTGCACTGCTGCAGCATCTGCACTGCTGTAGCACGGTGCTGTGAGCCGGATGGCTTGGAAGAAAAGAAGTCTGTTGATAGCAGTGTTAGAGGCTAAGAAGTTCAAACTTAAGGCAATACAGCATTTGATGTTCTCTTTCTAGATTCGTATGACATCTCTGTGTTCTTGCATGATGGAAGGAGACATAGCAAGTCTCTGAAACCTTTTTGTTGTGTGGAGGAAGGATGGAGGCACATATATGCTCGTGCATGTGGAGGCCAGAGGTTGACATCAGGTATCTTCCTCAATCGCTTTCCACATTCATCTTTTATTGTTTGTTTGAAACAGGGTTTCACTATGTAGCCCAGGCTGTCCTGGAATTCACTGTGTAGACCAGGCTGTCCTTCAATTCACAGGCTGTCCACCTGCCTCTGTCTCCCGAGGGCTGAGATTAAAAGCATGTGCCACCACACCAAGCTTCCATCTTTACTTTTGGAGACAGGTCTGCCACTGAATCCGAAGCAAACTGAATCTGCTAGGCTGGCTACCAAGAAACCCCTGCTCTCTTCCTCCCTTGTTCTCAATTATGCAGGCAAGCATCCCTTCATCTGACTTTTTTTTACATGGATTCTGGGGATCCTAACTCAGGTCTTCATGCTTGTGTGGCAAACACTTTACCTATTGACTCATCTCCCCAGCTGTCCTTCCTTCCTTCTTCTGTATATAAAGAGAATCCCAATATGTGTAAGAATTTAATAAAGACAAAAGTAGTAGGTCAATTCATTGATGAAAGGATGAATTGCTTAAACACTAGCAACAGTGTGGATGAAGAAAATGAACAGAAAACTTCTTTCATAAGGGAACTGGTCCCATTCATATATTACTGTGTATATAACCTGATTGCTCTAAAGCCTTCTCTGATATCATCCCATCAGAGATCAGGTTTTTGACATATGAATTTGGGGAGCACATAGGCTTGAAGTAGGTGTGTGTGTGAAGTGTTCAAAAGACAAGCGTGTTATAAGCATCGCTATTTTGGATGGTGTTTTAAGTTCAGGAGTTGGAAGGTGACCATGTTGGTCCCAATCCATGGAGATGTCTGAAATTAGAGCTCCGGGTTGTTGGGAAGGATGACAGGGAGCAGCAAACGAGATGAAGAAGGGATAATCAGTGAACTAGGTGAGAACTAAGGTTGGGCTCCAGATTAAAGAATGTGGGGGAGAGAGGGAGATTCATATTTATCAAATGCTGATCGAGGCTAAGAAATTGGGGCCCATGGAATGTCCACTGGGTTTGCAATGGAGGCTCCTTGATGGGAGCTCTTGTGATAGAGAGGTGGGGGTACCCTAGATATAGAGGTGTGGGTAACATTTAGAGGAGAATGAAATAGGACTGGAGCCAGGAGGGATGCTGACTCCTCACTGATGTCAATGGAGGGAGAAAACAGTCATGATCAATACAGGTAACATGGTGTGAGAATGGGCTGGGAATCAAGGAGGAGGCAAGAGAGGGAGATCACTGGAGTGGAGAGTGGTTTTGGTCCTCCACTAATGAGTAAGGAGGACTCCATGTTTACCTGCAGGGCATGTTTTGTACGGGAGCTGCAGAGTTGGGATGAGAAGGGCCCTGTGTGTAGGTCTTCTGTCTACTTCTGCTTCCTCAGTGAAGCTGGAAGCAGGGCCATCTGCCGGCACCGAGGCAGGCAGGAAGAGGCGTTGGACATCTGAGGACAGAGGGCAGGGTGTGAAGTAACCCTGTTGGACAGCTCAAAAGTAACTGACCTGGAGAAGCACAGTCAGACCTCTGGATGCCTCCATCGGGCCCCCTGGGGTCTAGAAGCCTGAATGCACAGTAAGAGCAGATAGTAAAATCCTAGATTGTGTTTGTCTCTCACACCTCCAACTGGACAAGTGAGGGGCAGGTTGGGTTTGCCAGACCAAAATGACATGGAGAAGGCAAGGTGAGGGAGGAAGTGATAGCTGGTTATTGTTTATGGAGTCTAAAAGCTGACCAGAAAGGGAATTGAGTGTACCAGATAGACAAAGGACAATGGAATGGATGGCTTAGAGCTTATAAAAGCAATATTAGGTTTTAATTGTTTCTATAAACTATGTTCCTTTTTATAAATTAAATCATGTTTCCAATGCAAGACAGAAAGTTACTGTATTAAAATATAGTAAATATTTACAGATAGAACCCCCTGTATAATAGCAATCATTATCTTTCTTACTAATATTGCTGCTTATATTGCATTTTTAAAGGCTTATTATGGAATCATGGAATATCTAGGAGAAATTAAACATGAGGCCTTGCGGATAAATCCTAGGGTGGTTGGCAGAAGGAGGGTGGAGACCGCTTGTAAAGGAGAGGGTCTCTGGCCAAACCCCCAAGGCTGGACTTGAGCGTGTGACTGGCGTCCACTGGCCAAAGAAGCAATAGTCTTGAGGATGATGGTCTAACTGATGGCCAGTGGGTGCCTGATCGGAGGGCAGTGATTGCTAACAGAGAGGCAGGATTGGGTAGCTAGCCATCTGGATCCAGGGTCTGTCGAAGGCAGGAGCACGGGGGTTGGCAGGCGTTGAGCGCCTCTTACGACTGGAAGGAGGCATGCACAGGACAGAATCACCTAGGAAAGATGTTGGGGAAGTCTGCTCTTCCCTGCTGAGTCATCGGGTTTGCATCTGGGGACCAGGGTTGTTTACAGAACCCAAGAGGTTGAGGAAATAACCACTGAAAGGGAAGGGCGTGAGCTCCTCGTTCACTGGGGACAGGACACCCTTCCCACCACTGTTTGGCTAGGACTGAGGCCTGTTGCAGGGGCACTCACACATCCAGCCGTAGGACCTGGGAAAGGCAGGGGCAGAGGATGTGAAGAGGAGCTGACGAGAAACAGCTGTTGTCTTCCCACTGAGCAGATGGAAGGCCTAAAGACCGCTACCCCCATTCGTTTCATCCTTGGCAAAATCCAGGTTCATTTTGTCTGTAGCCACATGGCTCAGTGTTCACATGAATCATAATCAAGGCCAAAGGGAAGCCACAGGGCCTTCCTGTCCTGTCAGCAGCTTTATTCTTCCCTGCAGTAGGCGTGCGTGCCACAATACCTTCTTGGAGTGGCAAGAGACTACCAGCCCATCAATCCACACTCCAACGCCATGGCATTGCTGATGTGATCTTCCTGCGCTGGAATCTTCACATCCTTGGTGTGGAAATAGCAATACCGGTTCTCTTGATAACATTTAGATAAAAACTGTAGAAGTGCTTTAGGGAAATGCAGCTCAAAGCACAGCTGGGAGGCTTCATTGGTAGGTTGGACTACAGAGGCCTTGGCCTTGCGAAATGAGCTGAGGTCAGTGCAGATTAAGTGGGCCAAATCAAATCTTTGATGGTTGAGTGATTTTTTAAGAGACGGTTGCAGGTCTGCACAATTTAACAAGGCTGCTCATAGTGCTTGGAAATATTTTTCCAGAGACGATCAGATAAAGCCAAGTTTGAAATTGGTCATTGCTGTAAATCAAGTGGTAGACTATCAGTGACCTAGATTTCCCCCAGAAGTTTTCCCACAGGGAGCAAAAGAAAAAGCCGCCGTGTGGCTACTGTGGCTTGATTTGTCAAGAGATTTCCACCAACATCGCAAGATTGCCCATCGCTCAGCTCGGTGTAATGAGTTGGGATTCCTGTAATTCAGAAGCCAGTGAGAGGTTGTGAATCACACGTATGGACTAAATGGTCATATTTCCCCTCCAGCTGCCAGCACAGCAGCCTCTGTTGCATTATTCCTTTCTGAGTTAAAAATCCCTGGCTTGTGGCTGAAGCTACTGCTTTTTAATGCCTGATGTCACAAGATCAGTATTTTCCCTATTTTCTGCCCTCCTTTTAAAACTTAGGAAGAGACAAAGAATGGTTGGAAGAGGAGTTGCTCTGAGACCTGACCTGGATGCCTGTGTTCAGTCTGTCCTTCACAGTTGGCACCCATTCGGGTCTTTGGGAGCTCTTTGAGGCCATTCTGTGATTGTCAAGAGGCTCATAGCCTCATCTTTTTTATGCCAGGTCCAATTTATCAGTGTACCCCCATTGATAAAGTTAGCTATGGCTACTACAGGATGGTTAAGAATTGCTTCCTGTGGTCCTCTTTGGCCATATACTCAACCTGCTATTATTATTATTATTATTATTATTATTATTATTATTATTATTATTATTATTATTCTGAGACAGGGTTTCTCTGTAGCTTTGGAACCTGTCCTGGAACTAGCTCTTGTAGACCAGGCTGACCTCGAACTCATAGAGATCCACCTGCCTCTGCCTCCCCAGTGCTAGGATTAAAGGAATGTGCCACCGCCACCTGGTATTATTCCTTTAAAACAACAACAACAAAAAAAAAAAAACAAAAAACCCAAAAAACAAAAAGCAAGGTCTCAAGTATACCAGGCTAGCCTCAAACTTTCTATGTAGCCAAAGCTGGCCTTAGACTTCTGATGCTCTTGCCTTCAGCTCCCAAACACAGGGATTAGAAGTATACACCACCAGGACCAGTTTATGCAAAATTAGGGCTAAAACCCAAGGCTTTGTGCATGCCAGCCAAGCGTGCTACTGCCTGAGCTACATCTTCAGCACCCAACCTACTATTGTGCCATCGTTTTACTCTCTGTTCTAAACTCTTGGCCCAGCAGTTGTCTTTGACTGGATTCAGATCGGCATGAACGCTGTAACTGAGCTCCGTTGACCCATCCTTAAACACTCGTATGCAGCAGGAGTGTCCTGGATGATGGCGGTGCAAATCTCCCGGCTTCACATGAAGACACAGATGGAAAGCCTCTTCCACATAACAGAAGGCATTTGTTGTCCTCTTGTACCGTCACCCCAAAGCTTGTCTCTACCGCACTGCTGTCTTTTGTGCTCCGTTAGTTCATGTAGGTATACTTAAAAGTATACTTGATATCTAAGTATTGATAAAATTTCAAGTAAAGAACATCTAGAAATATCCAAGTACAAGTCGGCATATACTAAGTCTGAGCATGATTGCTGAAGACTCTAACACTCTGTACGCCCCATTGACTTTCCTAACAAATAGATGAAAAGTGCAATAAGGAGCCCTAGAGGAAGATGAACTTCCTAGCATGGGAAGAGCCACCTGCTCTACTCAGCCACTTATATACAGAATGAGTACTAAGGGTCTCTGTGTGCTGAGACTTCACGGATGGTTCAGTGGAAAAATGACCAGTAAAGAGGATTTACATGGGCCGGGTGGTGGTGGTGCACACTTTTAATCCCAGCACTCAGGAGGCAGAGGCAGGAAGATCTCTGTGAGCTCGAGGCCAGCCTGGTCTACAATCTACAAGAGCTAGTTCCAGGACAGGCTCCAAAGCTACAGAGAAACCCTGTCTCGAAACTCCGCCCCCCCCAAAAATGAAGCCTTACATGGGCAACGTGTACTCCAAGAGAGAAGCATGTGGTACTCTCAGAGACTAGCCAACTTATCCATGGCCACAAGTTAGTAAAAGGCCACCCAAATTTGAACAAGTCCATCTGATGCCAAGATTTATTGATCAGCTGTCAGACAACATATTTTCTTTAAATTTTTTCATTCGCTCTTTGCAAGTTTCATACATGTTTTGGTCATATTCACTCCCACCCCAGTATGGCTCAGCCCATCCTCCTTCCTGCCCACCCAGCTTTATTTATTCCTGGATGTGTGGTTTTCCACTAGACTCTGGTCAACCTTCCAGGGCCTATACTCTTAGGGAAAACTGTTCCTTCCTTTCCCAGCAACTAATACTTGCCAATAACTCCACTGCCAGGGATGAGGCTCATGCCCAACTTCTATGTGGGATTTGTTCTGGCTTGGGCTTTACGGGTCTCATACATGCTGTCATAACTTCTGTGAATTCATATGAACAGTTGCACTGCTGTGCCCAGAAGATGCTGTTCCCTTATATATACTTTCTAAGCCAGCTGCTCTAACTGGATTGAAGGCCTAAAGGAAGAAATGTGAGCGAGGGTGATAGAGTGGTGGACCATGACCTTGTATGTCATGGCAGATAAAGAGTGGGGGTTTCGATCTGTGGACAACGGGATTCTCTCAGGAAGTGGTCTGGTTGGGTATGCAAGTCAAGGGATTATCCCACAGTAGTGTACAATCTAATTTTAATTGGGAGATATAGGGGCTGTCAGGAAGATCAGTCAGAGGCATCCATGCCAATTTTGAGCAAAGAACATTAGGGACCATGTAAAGACAGAAAGTGGCTATGGAGATGGGGAAGAGGGAATCGATGTGGTAGATAAGGCCTTGAGTTGATGGATCTTGGGACTGATTGAATAACAAGTGAGGTATGAAGAAATAAAATTGGTATCCATGTTCCATACACAGATGAGTAGATGACTGATACTGAACACATATGGGGGAAACAATAAACTCAGTATGGATATCTGGATATCATCATGTCTTTAAAATGAACAGGTGGGATGCCTGGTGTGGCAAATGGATATAGAAGCACATAACTCATGAGTGTGGTCTGGTTTGGGGACCACAGCCAGGGAACTAAGGAAACGATGTTACCCAGGGAAAGAACATAAAGTCAGTCTGATGACCCACATTTCAGTCACGAGTCAGCAGGCTAGGTGGGAATCAGGAAGCAGAAGGATGGTTGGAGGTGATGAAGGAACTTTTTGAGGTGAGGGGAGTGATGCACAATGCCAAACACTGGATAGTAACTAGAAAGTCTGGAAAGAGTCCCTTGAACAGAAGGCTTCGAGCAGCCATGAGGAGAATGGAGAAGTAAATCCGTAGATGGTTAGTGTGTAGCTGAGATGAGAGGAGGAGGACATGTTGAATGCAGCCTTTGTCCCTGTAAGTAGCGTGGCTGTGAAGAAGAGAGTTAAGACTCTCATCAGAGAGGTCATTGGATTTACATGGACTCTTTCTATAGAAAACGTCTAAAATCTTCAATGAAAGAATAAGGAGAAAGAGAGAGAGGTGGAAGCTATAGACTGGAGGAAGGATAAATGACAGTCCCCCAGAGGTCATGAAGCAATGGAATTCAAAGGGATAGTTATTAGCCTTTATTTACAGACAACTGCGTCTATGTTGAGTTTCTGTGTAAAGTGTAAGATTGAGTTGAATGGATGCTTCTTTCACAGACTCTGGAAACTCAACAATAACACAAAGATTCTTGGGCTGTATTGAGAGCTTGGCCGAGATGGAAGACCATACGCATGTAGCTGGTACTTACCTGAAGGTCTTTGATCGTGGGTGTGAAGGATGGCTTAACCCTGATTTGGGATTTTGCAAGATGATCACACCCAAGAGAAAGCCAAAAGTTTGCTCAGGGTATAAGGTGACACTTGTTGAAACCAGGGAGCTACATAATTGCAACTGAAAAGAGGTGAAGGGAAGATGGAAGAGCTTCGATGGGTTAGGAGGAAAAGGAAGATGTTGACGATGAGGTCCAAGCATAGATGTGAGAATAAGCTGTGAGAGACCAGCAAGGATGGGATGATGTAGCTGGAGTCTGGGTTGTTGCAGCTAGACATTTCAGACTTGTGAAGAGGCCAGAGTGGGGCCTTGAGTGTGGATGGATGAGGAGCATGGAGATGAAAGTCATTAGCAATGGGGTTGTCAGGGAGTCGTGGGAACAGGAATTGGATGAGTCACCCGGGTGGCTGTGGGATTTCATGTGGGTTCTGTGAACCACAGATGAAGTCATCAGTTGATAAGGGTAAACGGCCAGAACATCAGTTAGTGAAAATATTGAAAAGACAAGGAAATAAGACTTTTCTGATGACGTCAGAGGGGTTGTAATCTGAAAGTGTCATTAGAGAATAAGAAAATTCCCAAAGCCACTTCCTGATCTTGGTGCCGGATAGTCCTATCCTTTTTTTTTTTTTTTTAACCAAGTCTACACCAGTTTCCCTGAAGGGAGAACACCACACTACTAAAGAACAAATAAAGTCCAAACTATAGGATAGATGGTCTTGTCTCAGCTGTATTCAGCTAGACATATTCGCCCCCATCTAAGTATCCATATCAGTAAGCCAGCATGTGAAGAACCAATCTGGAGAACAGAAAGTGGTTTGAATAAAGTGACAGGCAACACAAGCCTCCCTTAATCAATATAAGTCAAGCTTATAAATCCATGGTTAGAGTTTGAATCACGGCGAGCATTTCAAATGTGACAACAGTCCAGTTGGCACTCCTGTGGCTGCTTGCTTGACACTTGGGCACAGCTGCTGGCCTTTTGGCATGATGTGAGGCTGGTTTTGAAGTTATGCCCATGTATAACCATAATGTCCTGCTCTAATGCACACTTGGAATCCACGCTTGCTCTAATGCAGAGCACTCTTGGGCCAGGGATGACTATGAATCACAGAGGTGGCAAGTGACATTTTAAAAATTTAACCTGCTATGATTAAAGAGTTCGGATGTCTTCATAGCTTAAAGATCTGAAAACATACACAAACCAAAACCAAAGAGCAGAAACAAAAATGTAAAAGTAAATGATGGACTGGGGAGTTGGTTCAGTGGCTAATGCACTTACCAAAGCAAGCGTGAGGCCCTGAACCCGTGCAAGAGCAAACACAACAGCAGGTGTCTGTGAGCTCCACGTTCCTATGGTGAGATGAAAGATGGCACAGGAGAATCGCGGGCCAATGAGCCTGGCACACGCAGTGGTGAACAAGAGACCCTATGTCAATGTGGGAAGTGACACCTGAGGTTGTCCTCTGACTGCTGCCACACACACATAGACTGAAAAGCAAAGCAGAAAGGTGTACCATATAAACTTGTAGCAATGCACCTCTCTGATGAGCTGCACCCCAGTATCTACAGCGCGTGTGGAGAATACAGGAAGCTAGTAGCTGGTGGCCTGCTGAGGAGGCTGAGAATTCCTCAACGTCACAGAGGCGATCACAGAAAGCTTCGTTCTGTTTTGTGACTTCACTCCGTGTGTGGTGAAGAAGGTAGCACAGCTGTAAGCCAGCTGTGTTTCATTTAGGCTTGGAAACAGAGCCCTTTGTCCGTTCCAAATGTTCTCAGCACCCCCCATTCCTCAGTCTCACAGACTTTGGTTTTTAGTGGAGAAGTCGTTGACACACAGGTTCGCTCTTGGAAGCAGCTGCTCCTCGGGACTTTTGGCAACCTTTGGGGATTGAATTTAAGCCAACGAGGCATTCTGTGAAATGCAGTAAGGTAAAGAAGTCATTCAGTAGATTTCCCATATGTCCTCTAACCGCACTGGGAACCCGGCTAGATGAGGACTGGCTTCCCCTCGCTGAGAACATAAAGTAATGTGGCGCCCCCTCGTGGATGAAATTTCTCTCATATTTCTCAGGGAAGAGAAGGCGTATTAATACATACGCTAAGGAGTGCTTTTTAACTGTGGGCAGCTGTAAAACGAGAGGTAATAAATAAGGCTTTCAGAAACTATTTACTACCAGACTTTTAATGGTACAGCTAATGGCTGTGAGCCACGGCATTTTGTAACCTGAGGGGCTATGGAGAGACTTAACACAAAAAGCTGCATTTGGCCTCCAGTCAAGAGGAGGGAGACCCGCTGACCCCCCAGGAGACTTCTGGCAATGCTGGCATGATCTATTTATTTTTAACCGGATAACTGGACTGTAGATACTCAATAACTCCTTCATCTACATGTTGAGTTTCTTTTTTCTGGACCTGTGCTTAATTTTAAAATGTGTTTTAATGAAAATCTTTGATCATCTACCTTGCTTTCTAAATTTACAGCCCTTAATGGGAAAAAGAGGCTAAGGGATGTGTGTGTTCCACACTTTGGTGCTTTCAGAAGAAGACACAGCTTACTATGAACCCACAGGATGGGTTCATGTTGACAAGTTTGGTATCATCGTTAGAACTTGAGTTTGGACTGGGCAGAGAGCTCAGTGGGTGAAACACTTGATGCATGTATGTGAGGACCTGGACCCACCTAAAGCCACGTGTGCCGTTTCTGTGCCAGCGTGAAGACAGAGGCAGGGGAAATCTCTGTCGGCTGGCCCACCAGCTAGCCTAGCAATACACACAGGGAACAGCCAGAGACCCTGTGTAGAAACAAGGTAGAAGACAAGGGCGGATACTTGAGGTTGCCCTCTGACCTCCATATATGCACGCAGATATACCATACATGCTTGTACACATGTGTAAGAGCTAGAAGGTAAGATTGGCAAGGAAGGCATCCCATTGTGAGTTCTAAAGTCTGAAAACAAATCATCTTCTGTTTTAGAATTGAGAGGTGTACATGTATTTGTAACACTGAATCACTGGCTTCTCCCCAAAGCAATGACAGTTTCTACAGAACATTTTCGGGGACACATCATATAAAAGCCTTGGAGGGAGAGCGATCAACATTCGCTGATTGTAAATAGTTACAGTGAATCCCACAGTCCCAAGTTAGTCACTCAAACAAAATTATTCAAGGCATCTAATGCATTTAAACTCGCCTTAAAGATAATTTCAAAGAAGCTTCTGCATTCCTACAATCCAGATGAGAAGTAAGTTTTGGGGTTTCCTGTTTTCGTCTGTTTGTTTTTAGCAACAAACTTCGAAGACTCCAATTGACTCCAGCGGCACCTGCTAGGTTTCCATAGTACCCCATGAGCTATTGGGGACCCTGGGGAGGGGAGAAGACACTCTTCCAGCTTCTGGGGTTAGGTGATAGGGTCCCAACAACCTGCTCCTACCTCCACCCCCTGTGTTTCCCCGTCATCGCAGATAGGGGAGCACCGGTTTCAGTGGCCACTTCTCCACACACCTAATGGAACTCTGCTGGTTCTGAGAGGTTCTTGCTGCTCCTCTGTGATCCCCTCTCCCTCCCAACAACGGGATCATATTTGTGTATTATGCATGTTCATCTTTGGGGCCCCTTTTCTTTCTCCACAGCACTGTTCATGTAGAGATCAATTATTATGAATTAGAATAGACAGTTTCGATTTTTCTGGTGTTGTGAGATCACAAACCACCAAAAGCTCAACTCTCTCATGTGTAAATTAAAAGTGACAGCCTATACAGCAAGAGAGGGATTGGCCCAATGTGGCACATGTCTTTAATTCCAGCACTGGGAAGGCAGAGGCAGGTGGATCGCTTTGAGTTGGAGGCAGCCTAGTGTATATAGCAAGTTTCAAGCCAGTCAAGGCTGCGTGGTGAGACCAACCCTGTCTCAAGAAGAAAAAAAAAAAGAGGGATTGGAAATTTTAGTTTATACTTTCATGAAAATGCTCTTTTGTAACCTGCTTTGATTAAAAAAAAATAAAGTTTAGTTTGGAATTGCATCTAAAATAAAAACTGGAGATCAGTTTATCACGAAATATGTTCAATATGATTGATATGTGTGGAATATTATATAATTGCTGTAAATGGCAAAGTAGATAAGTCTTTGGTGACGTGAAAAGCTCAGACATGGGGATACCTTATATAAGGTCTGGGCTGGGCTGCAGAATATAAAGCAGTCAAGTTCCTTTGGGCTTCTCTAGGCCACTTTGGACAAAGAATTGTCACCAACCACACATTAAACCAAAGAAATACAACAGCTCAAAGGTTGCATACATATGTTCATTTCCTGTGATACAACCACACAGTAAGCTCCCAGGCCTCAAACAGCCTTCAAACTTCAGGCTGGACATGCTAGCTCTGGGATGTTTTGAGTCATATTTAGAACAAAACAAAGAACTTAAGGAAGGAGAGGGCTCTTTGGGTTCTGGTTTCAGGTGCCTCCCCATCATGGTCGGAAGGTGTAGTCGAGCTGCTCGAGTCATCACATTGGGCCCAGAAGCAGAGAAGGGGGTGCTGGCTTCCTCCTCTTCCCTCTTTTTAATTCCTTCCTGGCTCTAGCTCATGGGATTGTGCTGCTCACATTCATGGTGGGCCATTGTACTGACTGGTTCTGTGTGTCCGCTTGAAAACCTAGAGTCATCAGAGGGAGGAGACTCAGCTGAGGAAATGCTTCCACGAGATCCAGCTATAAGGCATTTTCTCAATTAGTGACCAATGGGAGAGTGCCTAGCCCACAGTGTGTGGTGTCATCCTGGGCCGGTGGTTCTGGGTTCTGTAAGAAAGCAGGCGGAACAAGCCAGGGGAAGCAAACCAGTAAGCAGCAACCCTCCATGGCCTCTGCATCAGCTCCTGCCTCCAGGACCCTGCCCTGTTTGAGTTCCTATCCCAACTTCCTCCAGCAGTGAAGAGCAGTGTGCACGTATAAGCCGAATAAGCTCTTTCCTCCCCAACTTGCTTTATGGTCGTGGTGTTTCAGCACAGCAATAGAAACCCTAACTAGCCATGAAATGTTCTCACAAACTCATTAGCTTATGCCTCCCCCACTGTCTTAGGGCTTTATTGCTGTGAAGAGACACCATGACAATGGCACCGCTTATAAAGGAAAACATTTAATTGGGGCTGGCTTACAGTTTGGAGGTTTAGTCCGTTATCATCATGGTGGGAAGCATGGCAGCAGACAGACAGACAGACAGTGCTGGAGAGGAAGCTGGGAGTTCTACATCTGGATCCCCAAGCAGCAGGGAGTGACTGTGATACACGGGCCAGGCTTGAGCTTCTGAGACCTCAAAGCCTACTCCCTGACAACACACTTCCTCTAACAAGGCCACACCGCCACACCTCTTAATAGTGCCACTTCCTATGGGCCTATGGGGGCCATTTGCTTTCAGACCACCACACCCCCCTTCTAGATGATTCTACAGTGACTACTGAAACCCCCTGACTTCTGGAGTTGCTTGCTAAGCTTGTCCTTGTGGGCTCTTGACCACCACAGAATCTTCTAACTACAACATCCTGATCTCACTCAAGTGCAGGAGTCTATCCCTGTCCTGTGAGTTTCAGATCATGTTAGAAGCACTCCCCTCTCTCTGTGCCAGGCACAGGCTCCACCTCCAAAATCATCACCAGCAAGGGAAATGGCAGCCTTGTGAGCTGTAGGGTGATACTAGGTACAGCCCACAGCAGGGGCCTCCTGATGGCTCAACCCATAGAGGAGGAATGGCAGAATTTTCCTTGAGTCGCTGAATTAGTGGTGGTCTAACCTGATTCAACCAATGGGCTGCCTCCTTCACCACAGACCCTATGTAACTGAGCAAGCCCCTGGACGTGCTCCACTTAGGATCGCTCATGGACTGTTGTGCACTTAGTCTTTCATGCATTCACTCTACAATTCTGAAAAGCTTATTTTTGTTAGATCATGTACTAATAATGAGAATGTGGGCATGGTTGTAACATGAAGGCCGGGCTTGTTGGGGTTTCTGTCCTGCCCAGGTCCCACAGCCAGTAAACCCCAAAGAAATCACACAGAGGTCTCCAGAATATTATAAACTGAGCCATTAGCTCAGGCTTCTTATTAGCTCTTACAATGTATATCAACCCATTATCCTTATCTATGTTAGCCACGTGGCTCAGTACCTTTTTTAGCAAGGCAGGTCACATCCTGCTTTTTTGGTGGTCTGGGCAGGACTGGGGAAAGAGCTTCCTTCTTTCCAGAATTCTCCTGTTTTCATTGCCCCGCCTCTATTTCCTGTCTGGTTTTTCGGCCTATACTTCCTGCCCTGTGTTTATTTAAAATATAATTGACAGAATACAGACAATTCTCCCACACCACATGGTCTCACCATCACAGGCTTCATTTTATAATACTGAAGAAAAGATACCCTGCTATAGATGTGGGGGGCTGTGGGTCACAGGTCACAGTGATGTTCTTTCTCTATTCTCCGATTACAGAAGGTCTGGGGAACCCATAAGACAGGGTGATGCCTTGGGCCTCCCCCAGGCCTGCTACCCAGCTGTTTCCATGGCCTCCCTGGACATTACTCCACCAATCTTGGAGGGACTTTGTAAAAGTGATCTTTTTGTGTGTTCAAAACATAAAATGTTCCAGATTCCATTGCTTATAGTGGCACTTTGGGACCAAAGGCATTTGATTTTTTTTCAATGAAAACATAGTTTTTCATAAGTTAATGTTTTGGGACCTGAGTGTCTTTTCCTTGTTCATTATCTGCTTATGCACCTAATTAGATTTGCAGGGTAAAATAATACCAGACTCACAGCTGTGTGCTGTATGAGAAATGTATTAGTAGGGAGCCAGAGGTTCTAAGAAATGGAGCCCAGCATGGACTAGCCCAAGGAGAAAGAGGGGACTTAATTTAAAGGTTCAGGGTTAGTTCCCAGAGTCAGAAACAAATGTGGCTGTCTTGACTATAGGCTCCAAAAAGCCACAAGAAAATCTGGCTTTTGTCTCTCTGCTCATCTTTCTTCTTCTCTTTCTACTTCCCCTCCTCTTTCTTTCACTTTCCTTCTCTCTCAGTTTTCTCTGCTTTTCTGGTACATGGGGTTAATCAAATATTGCTGTCCTTAGTGTAATGTTCTGTCTCTTTAAGAGATAAGCCACACCCACTCCCTTCCTGCTTGCAGCCTTGGTCCTCTCTTCCCGTCTCTCTCTCAGGAAGAAGCAGATTCTGCCTCTCCCCACTTCTCCCCTTCCCCTCTTCTCTCTCTCTCTTTCTCTCTCTCTCTCCTCTTTTCCCTTCCCCTCCATAACCCACCTAATAAATGTCCAACTTCACTCTGCATGGTGTGCCTGTCTGTCTTTTGCCCATCCACCGCCCACATGGGTAGCTGCCGGGGACGCCCAGGGGACCAGCCACCTTTGGAGACCTGC
The DNA here is from genome assembly GCA_004026605.1 of Ondatra zibethicus. NCBI lineage: Eukaryota > Metazoa > Chordata > Mammalia > Rodentia > Cricetidae > Ondatra > Ondatra zibethicus. The sequence goes on along the minus strand of PVIU01005258.1, from coordinate 21,818 downwards.
TGCGTGGTGCGCCCTGGCCCTGCCCGGGACTGGCTGCTCTTGGGACCTGCTGTCCCCTGCCTGCCGGGGATCTCACAGCAAACCCATTACACTTAGTTTTCTAATTTTCTGTGCCACAAGTTCAGGCACATTAGAAGTTCCCTTCGGGTCAACTTTGGCCTGAATTCATAGACTCTTTCTAATATCACTCCTAGAAGCTGCTTTTCAAGATGCTGGCCAGGCTCTGAAGAAGGGGTACATTCTGAGCAGGACAGAAAGAGCCAAAGGAATTGAATGTGCCCTCTTCTATCCCCAGAGAAGCCTCTGTAACTCATTTGCTTAAGTCCCTTATATGTTACACTTCTGACCGAAGATGGTCAGGTGGGCCTTGCCCTGAACCCATGTGGGCACACGTGGTTCCTTCCATCCAGCTCCAGACTTGAACCTCAACAGAAAAATTAGGTTCTAGTTATAACTTCTACAAATAACACTAGACTCTGAGGCAGTCCTGACACTGGCTTAGCCTTCATTTGGTATTTAAATTAGAAGGCCTTGAGGAAACTTTGAGTTTTTTGAAGAGCCCCCTCCCTGGAAGGAGAAAGGGAGGTGTGCTAGCAATACAGTCTAAAGAGTGACCATAATGGAAACCATTGAGGTATAACGTGAGACTTAAGTGCCTGAGGGACCTTTTGGGAAGCAGGCTGCTCACTCTTGGAGCTGGACGCTTGACGGAAAGTGGTCTTCCCCAGGACTGTAGGAAACCTGGGGAAGGCTCACAGAAGATTCACAGAGCATGACACCAGCCCATTTCTTAGGGCAATTGCTCATGTGTATGTGTGAATAATAGGAATTTTGAAGGCTCTCTGAATTGCTTTAACAAAGAGAAAAGAAATATTTTGCTCTGATTTGAACTTTCTGTTTTCACGGCCTTTGAACGACAGTTTTGTGTTGCAAGAGTTCTCAAGGTCACAACTCTGGAAGAGGTTAACGTGCCCTCTCTTAGGAAACTACACAAGTTGCTCCCTCTCTGCCAGAGATGTAGGATTCTTCCCCTCCTTCTTCACTTCTTTACCCTTTGTCTCCCTGGTAGATTACCAGAGGTGGGACAGATGTCAGGAGAGCAGATATATATATATATTTTTAATCTATGGTTAAGCCCTGGGGACCGTTTAGGGGTATGGTTCTGGGGACCCCCTCTAATTCTCCAGTGACAGCTGCTGATACCATGTGTGGCTATCATCACCTTCTAATAGGTTTTCTACCCCTTCCCTGCCGCCATAATAAGTTTCTGTGTTGGCACAGTAAACCAGATCATGCTGAACTGAAGAAGTATAACAATAGGTATATTGAGCAAAGCAGATTCTAGGTGGGTTCTCTGCATATTCACAGCATACAGAGGGGAATCCCACATCAGGTGATGTGCCTACAATCTATAAAACATAAGCTGGGTTTCTGATTGTGGGATTCTCCTCTGTTTGCTGTGAATTTCTTAGTGAATAAAGAAACTGCCTTGGCCTGTTGATAGGGCAGAACTTAGGTAGGCAGGAAAAACTAAGAGATTGAGACCAGTGAAGTCATGCACCCAGACTAAAGCAGGGAGATTTTATGGCTTGTAGGCAGAGGTAATTGTTGGCGGTGGCTGCTCGTTCATTTCCTGGCTGCCCAGACCCAAAATAACCACACATAAACTGTATTAATTAAAACACTACTTGGCCAATCACTTAAGCATATTCCTAGCTAGCTCTTATATCTTAAATTAACCAATTCTATTATTTTATATTTTATCACCACGCTTGTAGTTTACTGGTAAAGTTCCCAGGCGTCCATCTCCTTCAGCAGCTGTATGGCATCTCTTTGATTCCACCTAGTCTCTCCTTTTCTATCTTCTTGGAATTCCCTCCTTGCCCTATTCTGTGCTGTAATAGTCCCAAAGCAGATTCTTTATTAACCAATGATATTCACAGCATACAGAGGGGAATCCCACATCAGGTGATGTGCCTACAATCTATAAAACACAAGCTGGGTTTGTGATTGTGGGATTCTCCTCTCTTTGCTGTGAATATCTTAGTGAATAAAGAAACTGCCTTGGCCTGTTGATAGGGCAGAACTTAGGTAGGCAGGGAAAACTAAACAGAATGCTGGGAGAAAGGAGGCAGAGTGAGGAGAAGCCATGGAGCCGCTGCCTGGAAACAGATGCACTGAAACTTTGCTGGTAGACCACGACCTCGTGGTGATGCACAGATTAATGGAGATGGGTTAAATTAAGATGTAAGAGTTAGCCAATAAGAAGCTAGAGCTAATGGACCAAGTGGTGATTTAAATTATATAGTTTCTGTGTGATTATTTCGGGGCTGAGCAGCCGGGAACGAACAAGCACCCCCTACAACAGTTTGTGCCCAGGGTCAAAAGCTGCGCACTTAGGCAGGGCCTTGGGTGGCTGGCAGCATCAGGGAAGGAAGTTGCAATAGACCCAAAATGCAGAACTAGACTTGTTGGTGCTTTTCCTTTGTTTGGAGACTGAGTGTGTGGAGTTTAGAGATAGAGATGGGGCCAGGGGCCGGGGATGGGGAAAAGAGGGCTTCCTGGACCCTGCAGAAGTGAGCCAGAAATTCTAACATAACATCCTGACCTTTTGGGGTATATGGGCACTGGTTTAAATCTGGCTACTTCCTGTTGGCATGGGAGGACATGGGGAGGGGGTACCAGGAGTCAGTAGGCTCATGCTCAGTGGAAAGTATGGGTGAAGAAGCAATCAGGTAACCATTACCTGGGAAACCTCAAAAATTCCTTCCTGGAGGAACCAGAAAAGAAAAGGGCTAGAAGAAAAATAATAGACAAATGAGAACAACTGATCTCATAATAGGGTCCAGCCAGGTGAAAAGGGAGGGTTACCATCCCGGGAGAGGGAATGGGTTGGTTATGCTGTCTGAGGTCCTCCTCCCGTTTCTGGGGTGACTCGACCTGGTTCTCCACCAGGCCAGACTCGCTGATGTAGTAGCATCATTCTTTCCCCAGGAACATGCAGGTGTCTGTAAAACAGCTGGAACAGATTTATACCTTGATGTCATAGGAAAGGCTATGGCTTCAGGTTTAAAAGCATATGTATTTTTCCTGTATCTAGACAGCCTGGTAAATGTTTAGTCCCATGAAACACACCTTTAAATCTATATTTAGAAGACAACCAAGGAAATTTAAAATCTTGAGCTTATGTTTGAATAGTAAGTAGTCAGTGCTCTATCAGTTTATGAGAACTCCATTTATCAATGCTAAAACTCTGAACTTTTGAAATCTTAGTGTAATGATAGCATAGAGAAGGGAAAGAAATTTGAACCATTTTCATATACCTTAAACACTTATACCTTTACAACTTGCATTTATACATCTTAAATCATTTTTGAGAGCCTCAGAACTTACTTAAACCTTCACATCTTCAGACTGTTATATATCTTAAAATATTTTTTAGACCCTCAATACTTGCATAGACTTTAACCCTTTTTTTCCCCATCTAATCATTTACCAGAGACACAAGCAGTTATTACTGAGAACAATCATGGCAAATCTTGTTCCTTTAATGAAAAGTTACATCTGAAACCTGTTTATCCTTTAATATAAAGCCTATGAATAAATCTATCTCTATTTTTTAACAAGAAACCTAACTAATACTAATAAGCTAACTAATGAACTACCAAGGTGTTTGTAGCCTTGGGGAGAGAGGGGACCTGATTGTCTGCTGTTATCTAGCCGATAAAGCTACAGTCTAGTTGTCAAAGTCATCAGAGATTTGAGAAGGACCAACCAAAATTACAGAGACTAGTCTATAGTCCTTTACCTAGACAGTTATCCCAGGCTCCTGTGGTATCCATGGCATAGGATGTAGGGGACCAGAACAGTAGTTTTGGCTGCCAGGCCTAGGAGATTGAGAGGCTTTTCTGAAGATGAGGAGGGGAGGGACTGACCTTACTTTGTCTGGGCAAAGTGGGGTAATCAACTCCCCAGTGTCCTGCTTGTCCAGTGGCTAGTGCTACCACGATCCAGGTGAAGTCATCTGTTTCCATGTCCATCGTCTTGTCCATGTCCATCTTCCATGTCCATCCATAGAATCTAGGAGTCTCTGTCATATAAGTTTAAATATCTTGAATGCCATATTCAGTAAAACTATGACCGTTTAAGGGCCATTATCTATTATAATTCTGAACATCTCAAGGCTTAGTCATCTTTAACAGTTTATAATAAAATAGAAATTTCTGAATCAAAGCTTTTTTAGTATCAAGGAGAGACTTATAAACATAGTCTACTTAAAGATTGAGAACGTCCCTCATCCTTACATAGTGTGCCATCATAGAACATAACAATTTCCTGTATGGCTCAGTTTACCAACAGAGCTATGGCTTAACAATGCTAGAAAACATCAAGGCGGTTAAACATATATCTTTAAATAAGCCTCTGTTAGTTTGAATATCTGAAGTAAGGAGAGACATTCTCTAAGTCAATGGTTCCAACTTTCTTTGTTAATCTGCTTAGGTCATTGTTTTATTGCATTATAAGATAGGAATACCTTAGTTTCTGCTCTTTAGCTCTTGTCATAAGTTTTAGCTTCTTATTTGCCTATTTATCAAGATCATATACTAACAAAGATATTATAATAAAATATCTTATAAATTTAAAAATGTCCCATAGCCTTATAAATTTAAATATTTTAAAAACTGCTTCTTAAAAAATATCCATTTTATTTCAACTCTCTGTAAAACTCTAAAATTTCCTTTTAAAGAAGTTTAAGATATCTCAACTCTGTGTTCTGGCAACATCCAACTAAAGCAACTTTTTATCTCAAGAATGAAGACAGAGCAAAACCATAATTTGTCGAAGACAAAACCAAGTTTTAACTGTAAACAATTCAGTGTATCTAAAGTTAATACCAAGAGGATTACTCTTACATTGCAAAGTCTGGCTGCCAGCAAGATACATTTTTGCATATGATGCCTGGAGGTGCAGCTTTAAAATCTCACTAAACAAGCATTGTTTTAAATCTTATCTTTTATAAACCTGTTTTTTTAAGACAGGACAAGAATTATACAAAAATCTTATCCCAGTTTAAAAGTAACCTGTTGACTTTTTGGCTGGCTCATACCATGTGGTCACCCTCAGTCAAGACCGTGGTAAGGCCATGACATTTCACCTTCTCCAGCCCTAGTCAAAATGGTGACCAGCAATGTGGCTGCCCTTAATTAAGATGGCGGCAAGCCACTTGTTTCTCAGAACAGCTCCAACTCCGAGTGGCGAGTTTTAAGTTAACTTTAGTTACCGATTTTTAACCATACCCAATTCCCTTAGTTATTTTGCTCATTTTTTTCTGCCTTCCCAGTTTTGGCTTTGGCCAAAGAGACTTTAAAAGCATGCCTGGTTTGAAAAAAAAAGGCTGAGCCATAATCCAATTCCAGAGTAATCTTTAAATAAAATAGAACAGAATGAAACCACTTTAATATTTATACTCAAATGTCATATGACTCTCTGTTACTCCATCAGATTCAGTGGCCAGAAAGTCCAGAGAGGGATTCTGAGCCCAGACAGTTGCAACAGTAACAGCTGAGCTATTCCCAAACACTTGGAACAGAGTAAACTCACGCTCAGGAACAGTCGGAAACAAACATGCAGTGGCCACATACAGTTACACATTTAGCTGAGCCTGACACAGTCTCATGTGGCTTCATGTCCACAACAAACTTATAGCAGAGATCCATCCATCCATAGAAAACAGACAGAACTTTTCCTACTTACACTAGCGTTGGGATTTTAGAGGAGGAGTAAGTGCCTTGTGAATCATTGACTTTAAATTGGCAGGCACCTGGTATTTCAGTGGGACTGGCTGCCTGCTTTCCTACCTAAGGCAAGGAGAGGGGAGGAGTTGGATGTAGGGGGTGGGGTTGACCGTTAGGTGGAGCCTGTGGTAGTAGAGAAGAAAGTGGGGCAGTAGGAGGAGGGAGAGAGGAAGATGGGTAAGAGGGAGAAGGCTGACCTTTGACCTTTGTTGTGGTGAGGGAGAAAGAGGAAGGGATGGGTAAAGAGAAGAAGGCTGGCCACTAGGTAGAGTATGTGGCAGATGAAGAAACAGGGAGAGGTAGGAAAGGCTGGGGAAGGAGGAGGGGTGCCAGCGACTCGGGTGACTTAGTCAAGGCAGAGGGCTCAGGGTCCAAGTCCCCAGATGAGAGGTATCTGGAGGCACCACAACCCTGGCCAAAAAGACCTGAGCCATTGAGCACTGGCTACAGCAAGAGGGGGCGGAAGTGCAGAGCTCCAAAACCCCGGATGTAAGGAAGCTCAGACCATTTGTCCATAGGCCAGCAGAAATTCTCAAGACATGGAAGATATTAAAGTCAAGAGTGGCCTCTGGTGGCCATTTAGACTGGTACACACATCCAGTGTGTATTGAGGCCAGGCCACAGAACAAAGGAAAATCTGGTGTTTGAGGCATACAGTTCAAGAGAGTCCCAATTTAGATAAATTTCTCAGCAGAAGCCCTAGGGGTGACTGAGGATCAGGTTTAAGACCCAGTGCTGCCGGTTTCCACGTGTGTGCCTGAGATCAAAGACCAGGGGAAAGCATCCCAAGTGATAGCCTGGGGTCCAGCAGTGGAAGTGGGAGAACCTTGGGAGGGATGTCTCCGAACCCAAAGGTTCCCCAGAACAGAGATCATCTCTGCTCTGGAATGGGCTTGCCCTGATACAGCTGAGACTTGGCAGGAGATCCCAGGGGTCCTGGACCTCTTTAGGTGGTGGCTGGGAAATAGACTTACCCCGAGTCAAAAGCTGACTTCATCTGGTGGAGAGAAAGACAGACAAAGAGGAGCAGCACCACACTGGGCCAGGACCAGGCTGGGAGTTCAACTCCTCTTGGGTTTCAGCACCAAAACAATTGGTTTTCTGCCCCCTGTAGTAAGCTTTTCTGCTGACACAGTAAGCCAAATCAAAACAAATTCAAAAAGTATAGCAACAGATTTATTGAGCAAAGCAGCTCCCTGGTAAATTCACCAGTCTCAGAGATTGAGGCCAGAGAAATTAGACTAAAGCAGGAAGGTTTTATAGATTGTAGGCAGGGGTGATGATGTGTCCCGTCAGAAGCTGGATTTGTGCCCAAGTATGATCCAAAGCTGAGCCCTTAAGCGGGAGCTTGGGCAGCCTGCGGCATTAGGGGAGGAAGTTGCAGTAGTTTCCAGGAATGCGGAACTTTCCTTTATTTGGAGACTCTCTGAGCAGGCAGGGTTTGGATAGACAGACAGACAGACAGGAATGGGGCTTCCTGGACTATGCAGGGGTAAGTTGAAGGTTCCAACCTTTGTCACTGTGACTTCTGACATCATCACTTTGGCTTTCCAAAATCTTGTCTGGAGTTGAGACAAAAGGCTGGTTTTGATTGGCAGCGCATGTTAGCTAAGGTCCTAATAAGCTCATTTGGCCCTTGCTATCTCTAGAGCCAATGTCTCCAGAAGGATCCTTTGTCAATGTCTTTATGCTGCTTTGACAGTTACAGGACTTGCAGCTTTTCTCAACTATGACTGGTTATGGTGCTAATAGTTGGTGACATTGAGTCATCCAAGTACAGACAGATAGACACACAGCAGTCATGACACAGGTCTAGACATATGTAGCTTTTACATATCAAGAGACTATAAAGTATAAGATTGGAGCCGCATGGTGGTGGTGCATGCCTTTAATCCCAGCACTCAGGAAGCAGAGACAGGTGAACCTCTGTGAGTTTGAGGCCAGCTTGGTCTACAAGAGCTAGTTCCAGGACAGGCTCCAAAGCTACAGAGCACAGAGCAACACTGTCTCAAAAAGTGGGGGGTGGGGTGAGATTGAATAATTAGGGCAGACATGACAATTGTGATTGCTGTGAATGGTACCTTATTTAAATAAGGAGCAACGGCTTTGGTGTTCCTAGAGGGTACATTCGAGACATGTTTTATGTTCTTGGTCCATAGTCTATAACCAAGAACTTAAATCTAAAAGACTTCACCTTAGACTTCACCATACAGGCCAACAAGTATCTTTTAAAATATATAATAAATTAGTATACATGTACGAAGAACTTAGAAAAAGATGCCTTGGAAGCCTAGTAAGGAATTCAGAGTACAGTGTTGTTCTGGTTTTCAGTTGTGACGCTGAGTGCTTGAGGTGTGGTGTGTTTAGCCAGGCAATAAAGAGCTGCTCAAGTGTTTCATGGAGCCTCCCAGAGGGATTCTTGGGCTCCTCCAGGGTTTTGGGAGATAATAGCAAGGCTACTTTATTATGTATGATTATGCTGGAAAATACAGTTTGATATACTGTTATAATTACTTCACTTTATCATTTGGTTTGTTCTTGCAAAAAGGAGCTAGAGAATTAAGTTTCTCTGGGGGAACTGGGAGAAAAGGGAGAAGTCAAAGAAGCTAAAGATCTGAGTCGTCGTGACAAAAATTTCCTTGGGAACAAGCATGATAGAAATGAAGCCCTGCATGGCGTTTCTGTTGGTGGTGATTATCACTGGGACCAGGTAGCCTGTCACATCTTCTGCCAGTGGGCGTAACTGATTCAGAAGTGCCTGGTGACACATCAAAATATGGTCTTCTCAAGGTCATAACTGTCTTAACTACATGGAGATAAAAATGCGAATCCTTGCTTTGATGAGTGGCAAACACCCCATAGGATGCTAGCACAGGTTGCTAGATAAGCAACTATGAAGCCCTGCTTTGAGGTTCCATGGTAGAGAGCACTATGATTCTTCACTTATAGATGCTGGTACTGGTGGGAATGGTGGTAAGCTAGTCAAGGTCTTTCTGAACTCCAATTGGAATTCTACTGGGGATTTCACTTAGTTCAAATGCTCAGACTGATCTGATAGAGAGTCCAGCTACTGGCGTGGTGATCTGCACAAGACATGTACAAGATCAAGCCGGGCAAAGTTCCCACGCAGATGGGAATAGGCCCCACCCCTTTGAGGAGCTATTGGCAGTTGATAGCTGCTGGGGGAAGGACCCTGTCTTTCTTGAGGTATTCCTGCTGGTAGGTCTGCCATGTTCCGTTGGATGGCCCCATATCAATGCACATATAGGCAGTAATAGCTAGACATAGTGCGTTTTTTGTTTTTTGTTTCTTTTTAAAGAAAATTAAGGTGAAAGGGGTTCATCATGCTGGGGTATATGAGAGGAGTTGGAGGAAGAAAATGGGGTTGGGGATATGGTCATAGTTTATTAGGATAGCTATATGAAATTCTCAATAATAAAGAAGAATTACAATGTTTTTAAAAGTCTAGCTGCTGGATTGGTAAAAGTTGCTCAACGGGTAAAAATGTTTTCTGTTAATCCTAATGACTAGAGTTGGGTCCCAAAGTTATCTCTGACCACACATTCATGCTTTTGCAAGGGTGCATATGCACGCAACACACACACACACACTAATAAATTTCATTTTAATATTTTACTTAAAAAATCTATCAGGCTGGAGAGATGGCTTAGGGGTTAAGAGCATTGGCTGTTCTTCTAGAGGAGCTGGGTTTGATTCCCAGCACCCACATGACAGCTCACGACTGTATGTAACTCTACCTCCAGGGGATCCCATACCTTCATGCAGACATATATGCAAGCAAAACATCAATCCACATAAAACAAAATAAAAATAAATAAATCATTAAAAAATTTATCAGCCATTCAATAACACCACTCCAATAATATGGACTGCATGCAAAGGCTTAGAATTTACAGAAGGGGAAAGCTTGGTTGGGATATTGAATGGTTTACGTTGGTAATGTTAGAAGTTTAAGGGCTCGTTAGATGACTCAGTGGGTAGAAGCACCTACTGTCTGGCCTGATGACCTGAGTTCAATACCAGGGACCCATGTGTTAGATCTTACGAAGCTTGTAAACACAACCTGCTGAGATCATAGATTGTGGCTTCTATGTGTTTAGGGCTGACCTCTTGGGATTGGCTAGCCTGTTAGGGAGCTTGGCCTTCTCCCAGCTGTCAGGGTCTGTAACCCCAACATACATGCAACTACTTTTCCCTAACTGGACCGGTGCGGTGGCATGAGACATAACGAGACATTGTTACACAGCAATATCGGAAGGGGATCTCAGGCTTGATTCATTCTGAAGATCTTCCCGCCTTTATTCTCCAAACACCTTTTATCCCCCCTCACCCTTCACCCCCTACCTCCCCAACCCCCCCACCCCTTCCACCCTCCCCCCACCCCGCTAAACCAAGGGAGAAACTCATTAATATTCTCTTTCCGGGGACGCTGGAACACAGTCACACACCTGGAACTCAGACACCAGCTAGGAATCCACACTTCTCCCCAGGCGATCTGCATAATAACAAAAGAGAAAGGAACAACACATCCTGAGCCTTTTGTTAGATAGTTCCAGCTTGTCTGGCTGGAATAAATGCCCCGAAAATCAAACATGGCCAGGGGACTTGACTAAAATATCTCATATAAAATATGGGCCTACACCCAGCAACCATTAATTGCCTAGAGCTTTCTTCTACAGGTGGGAGCTTGTGAGAATTCCCTCATCTCTGTTAGCATGTCAGTTTATACTGTCATGTTTTAGGCCTCGATAAGGCGAGCATTGTTGAGATTTCCCAGGAGCAACTTCCCTGTCATATATAGAAGATACCATCTTTCAACAGACATCCTCTCTCTCAGACATCCTGGTCCTCTGGCCCTTACAATCCTTCTGTCCCCTCTCCTATGATGTTCCCTGAGCTGTAGGTGCAGGAACTGTGTTGTAGATGTATCAGTTAGGGCCGGGCAGCCACATTTAATTGTTGTCTGCATTTTGGCTCATTGTGAATTTCTGTAACTGTCTGTGCTGGAAAAAAAAAAAAGAAAAAAAAAAACGCCTTTTTTTTTTAATAAAAGGTAGGAGTTACATTTGTCTGTGGGGATAAGGATGTATAAGGCACGTAGGAATTATTCTGGTTTAGTGAAGTGGTGGTACTCAACGACACCCCTTCATTAATAAGGAGGTGCACCCTACTTGGTCCAGATTTCCAAGTGTGCCTTGACCCAAACTTACTCTAGTCCTATCCCTTTGAGTTTTTATTCCAGTTGCAGAGTGGGCATGTGTGGGTTGTCAGGGCTAAGCCATGTGTAAGACTCTCTGAGCCAGCACAGCACTGCACATCTCAGCTCTATTTTATTCATCAAAGTATCAGGCAGTGACTAATTGGCAGCACATATAGGTGGTTCACTCATTGTGAGTTTCTCTGATTGTTCATGACGGTTGCTACCCTGCCCAGCCTCTGTGTCAGCCTAGAGTGCTGTGTAACATGGGAATGACAGATATGAGTCACTCTGTCAATTAAGGAGCAGCTGCCAGAAGTAGTTGTTCAACTATCACCACTATTTCACAAGATGGAGATTCATTCATAAAGAATCGATTGTGCAGCCTTGCTGTCTTTTGGCTTTCTTAAAAGATGATAAGCGTTTTGACCTTGAGGTGAATGGGATCTTGTTGTCTGGTTCTGTGGGAGGTAAAGAAGATCAGCATATGAATCTAATAATGGGAGGAAATAAAGAAACTGCAGGGACAGACCTAAAATAAGGTCAAGTACTTGTAATTAGACAATGAGCCTTGAAATAGCCTTGCCAGAAGGTAGTGGTGTGGTGATGAGGTGTTGAGATTTTTCTGTGAATGGATTCTTTTATCATGTGATCAAGAGAGGAGGAAGAAATGTGATTCAGTTGATGCACCTGTAGTTATTGATTTCATAAGAGTTCATTTTCTGCATTAGCTCTTGTTCACATCTATTGGTTAGCATATAAAAGAAATATTTACTTACATATTTTTTTAGGATAAGGAAAATCCTCTACTGCTGGTTAAATTAAACTTGGATATTGGCCTAGGCTGTCTCTCCCTGAGGTGCCCAGCTCATACCCTGTGGTATCACATTCCCCAGAAGGCCCGGTGGTCATTCTCTCCCAGGTGTCTTGCATTCCTTCCAAGATTGTCTTGTTAGACTCATAGGATTCAGTGAATTACTTTACCTGCTGTCCTGGCTAGTTTGATGTCAACTTGATTGAAGCTAAAGTCATCTGAGAAGAGGGAACCTCAATTAAGAAAACACCTTCGTAAGATTCGACTATAGGCAAGTCTGTAGGGCATTTTCTTAATTAGTAATTGATAGGGGAGCACCAAGTCCTTATAGATGATGCTACCCTTGGGCTGGTGATTCTGGCTGGTGAGTTCTACAAGAAAGCAGATTGAGCAAGCCATGATGAGCAAGCCAATAAGCAGTATCCCTCCATGACCTCTGTGTCAGCTCCTGACTCCAGGTTCCTGCCCTGTTTGTGTTCCTTTCCTGACTTCTAGCAGTATGGAAATGTAAGACGAATAAACCCCTTCCTCCCCAGCTCACTTTACGGTCATGGTGCAATAGAAACCCTAATTAAGACACCTGCTTCCCTGTAACTTGTGAAGAAGGCTTTAAGGCTTAAGAGCAACCTCTGTATCTTGGTTTCCCCAGCCTGTTGAGCAAAGATCACAGCCTGTGTCCAACTTAATAAAGGTACTTTGAGGGACTGCCTTGATTTGATGTGACTTGTGGCTAACTGTGGCTCCTAAATTCTGGGGTTGTGGGAAGCAGAGCATGAAGTCTTTCTGCATGCAAAGGAATCTTCCATGTTGCAATTTCTCATCTGGCCTGTTGTTTTTTTTTTCCTCTTCTTTACAAAGGCTACACAAACTCTCTCCAGGCTAGAGCATTGTACGGGGTGTGTCTGTGTGATTTTTAATATCTCCAGTTCAGGTCTCAGAATTGAGAGGCCAAGCTGTGCTTAGTAATCTCATTCACCTGCTGAAACCTTGGCTGAGTAATCATTAGTTGTGTGTGTGGAGGGGTGTGGAGCGTCCCTTCAGCTGCCATTCCTCAGACCTCATCCACCTTGGATTCTGAGATGGTTTCTTTTTTTTTTAATATTTATTCATTTATTATGTATACAATATTTGTCTGTGTGTATGTCTCCAGTCCAGAAGAGGGCACCAGACCTCATTACAGATGGTTGTGAGCCACCATGTGGTTGCCGGGAATTGAACTCAGGACCTTTGGAAGAGCAGGCACTGCTCTTAACCGCTGAGCCATCTCTCCAGCCCTCTGAGATGGTTTCTAACTGGCCTAGGGCTTGCTAATTAAACTGGACTAGCTGACCAGCAAGCCTCTCCCTCCTTCCTCAACACTGCTATAACAAGCACATGCCGCTGTGCCTGGTTCTTCTTTGTGGGTTCTAGGGCTTATAATTCTGGTCCTCAAGCTAGCACAACAAGCACTGGACACTCTCCCTAACCTGTCCATTACTTTTTATGAAAAGAACTAATATGAAGGAATCCTTGATTTAGAATTTGATCATGTAACAAGTAACATAAGTGAATTTGGTTAGGATATATATATATATATATATATATATATATATAGGCAAAAGGCTGAGAGGAAGAAAAAACAACCTATTGAGATAAGGGGACTGTTTTTCTATATGCACATGTCCGAATTGAGTGTGAGCTGGAAGATTCATGTGTGACAGCTAACTTTCATTGTCTCCTCTACTGGATACCAGTGGATGTCTCTTTGGAGTCACCTAGGAGACACACCTTTGGGCATGACCTTGAGGGTGTTTCTAGAGATAATTAACTAAGGATGAAAAACCCATCCTAAGTATGAATAGCTTATTTCATGTGCTGGGGTCCCAGACATAATAGAAAGGATGGGAAAAGACAAACAAGTATTTGTATCCCCTTTCTCTGCCTCCTAATCGGTGCAGATATGAATAAGGTCCTAACCCTGACAGCCATGAGCTGTTCTTACCACCCATGGCTTCTTTGTCATGATGGACTGTCTCTCAAACCATGTACTAGCAATGCCCTTCCTCTCTGAGGAAGGTATTCGCTAATACATGCTTGAATTTTCAGAAATATCTTTTGGCCCCTTTTAGTTATTTTAGTGTTTAAAGAAACAGATGTTTCTCATGTTTCATGGCCCCTAAACACAAGCCAGCTTTCTGTGGTCATCAGAGAACTGATGACCTGGTCTACAGTTAGGAGGAAAAGGTGCAACTGTATGGATTCCTTGTGAGATAGATAGTGTTGGAGTTCATGAACATTCTAAGGGTCTTTCAAGTGTGATTTGGATGATAACAAGCTTTTACTTTACGTGTTTGATAGAAACTAAATGTGACGTTTTTTAGAAACACAAACTTCATTGACTGGAAAGACTCTCTGATTGGTGAACCTAGTATATCATACACCTATGCTTAAAACTCTGGTCTTGGTCCATCAGCCAAGCGAGACTGAGTAAAACCTTTTCTGCCCTGCTCTTCCCACTTTGGTTAGCTGGGGGAAGGGAGAGCTGTAAGAAACGTGAAGAATGGCATCCACCTAAGCAGTGGCCCTGAGCAGAGTGGAGTGTGTTCATTTGATTTTAACTTTAAAGGCTGAGCCAACAGCTCTAAAGCCTAGTTGGGAAGAATGGCACTGGGGATGAGGGACAAAAGGGGCTGGGTTTTAGAGTCTACTGAATGCTGTGTGCTGTACTGACTCAGGACAGTCTTCCATGAGGGGAACAACTCGCCATCTTACCAATGATCCCATGAAGCTTGCAACTGGTCACAGCATCAGTGAGAACAGGGAGATCGAAAGTCTCACCCTAGCCCTCTTGGCTGTTTCTAAGTGACGTTGCTCAGCATTCCTGGGTGGACATTGGATGGTGTTGAATTTAAAACAACCTGTTTCTCTGATGAGCAAACATTATAAGTCAATCCAGTACTTGCATTCTGGCTGCTAAATTCATCTTTGTGTTAGACCAGGAAGAGAAAGAAAGAAAGAAAAAGATAAAAAGGTTTCTCCTTTGGAGTAACTTGAGCTGTCACTTCAATTTGAAAGCCAATTATTTTGAAGCAGTAGAGCCTTACAAACTCTAAAATCCAAACCAGATGCCAGCCAAGCAGAATATAAATATTTTCTTTTGGGGAGAATTCTGACAGATTCTCTCTCGTTCTAATCCCAATGACCTACCTGTGTGAAAGACAAAGGGGAGTCTCACTAATTGGCAAGGCTAAATCAGGTATAAAAGACTCTGTGTGAAGCAGCAAGGTCCCGATTCTCTTGAGGGG
This sequence comes from Ondatra zibethicus, assembly GCA_004026605.1. Lineage (NCBI taxonomy): Eukaryota > Metazoa > Chordata > Mammalia > Rodentia > Cricetidae > Ondatra > Ondatra zibethicus. Next base: position 6,707 of record PVIU01005258.1, on the reverse strand, counting down.
TCCAAGACATCGTGTCTTTGTGCCATGCAGTAGTTTTTACTACCCCAGAAGTGCCAGAGTGTTCCAGATTTAAGATCTGGCAAGTTTCTATACTTGAGTTCAAATCCCAGCTCATTTACTTACTATATTGTGAAAGTAGCCAAGTTATAATGTTTAGAAACCTCAGACTCACTGTGACATGGGAATAGAGGCTGGGGAGATGGCCCACAGGTTAAGTGCACATTGGATATCTTCATGAATTAATCTTCACCTTGATTTTTGAAGCAATGTTTTTCACTGAACCTGAGCTTACTGATTTGTCAAGATCAAGTGGCCAGCAAGCTCCAGGGACCCTTCCTGTCTCCACCTTTAAGCAATGGCATTACAGAAATACATCTTCTGGGGGTGCCAAGGTCCCAACCCAGGTTCTCATGTTTGTGCCACTCTGGAGATTCCCTACAACATCCTTTTAAAGTTAGAAAAGAGCCGGGCGGTGGTGGCGCACGCCTTTAATCCCAGCACTCGGGAGGCAGAGGCAGGCGGATCTCTGTGAGTTCGAGTCCAGCCTGGTCTACAAGAGCTAGTTCCAGGACAGGCTCCAAAGCCACAGAGAAACCCTGTCTTGAAAACCCAGAAAAAATAAATAAATAAATAAAGTTAGAAAAGAATGAACCTAGAAATTACACTTTAAATATGATTGCCATACCTCAACCTGAAACCTGAGCATCACAAAATGCAAATTTCTGATCCCCAAAATTCATAATCAGCAAGAATACCACTAAGATGACAGCCCTGGGTTTCTTGTATCCCAACACATCTCCCAGTGTGGCGGCAAGTTCAGCCAAGCTCCATTCTACAGATAAGCAGACTGAGGCACAAGTTCAGGGCTATCATGAAAGTGAAGGAAAGAGGAAGGTGAGAAATCATAGTGTCTTGTTGCTCTGAGAGACACTTCCTCTATTTCCAAATCCAAGGAAATGAGGGGCATGCCATCCTAGATCTTCAAAATAGAAATGCCCTAAATGTGATGTAGTGCCCTAGATTGGATTCTAGAACAGAGGTAGGCAGCTCTGGGGGGGGGGGCTGTTGTGGGGGGGAATAGGAAGACTCCAGAGTCTATAATTTAGTTAAGGTACCACAATATCACTTTTGCGTCTTGATTTTGGCAGATGAACCATGGTTATGCAAGAACAGTAGCATTGCTGGCAGCTGGTTAAAGGCCATACTGCAAATGTCCTAGTTAGTGCTCCACTAACTTAACACAGCCGAGAATCACCTGGGAAGACAATCCCAACTGAGGACTTTCCCAGATCAGACTACCTTGTGAACATGTGGGGAATAGTCTTGGTTGCTAATTGATAAAGGAGGGCCAAGCCCACTGTTTGCAGTACCATTCCCTGGGAGCTGATCCTCGGCTGTGTATGTATATAGCTAAGCATGAACAAGAATGAGCCAGCAAGCAGCGTTCCTCTGTGGTTTCTGCTTCAAGTTCCTGCTTGAGTTCTTCCCTGACTTCTCTCAGTGATGAACTGTGAGACGGGATGTCCCCCCGCCAAGATGCTCCTGGTCAGAGTGCCATATCACAGCAACGGGGGGGGGGGGGGAAGCAGAACAGCAGCCTTCTGCACTGCTTCTCTCGCAGTCTGACATATCTAAAGTAATTTACAATGGAAAGGTATTTCAGAAACGGAAATGCCAGTCTTGTCTCTGCTCCTGTGCATGGGTGCTTGCCCAAGCACATGAGTACGTGTGTGCATGTGTCAGGCTCCCTATGGCATCCCCACCTGGGATGCTGTATTCTCGTTACTTCTCTACTGCTGCTATTAAAACACCATGATCAAGGCGATTTACAGAAGACAAGATTTATTTAGGATTATGGTGCCGGGGATGAGTCCATCACCATCGTGGCAGGCAGGCATAACTGTAGGGACAGCCAAGAGCTCACGACTTGAACACCAAGCAGTAAGCAGCAGTAAGCACACTGGGCATGGCTCAAGTCTTTAAATCAAAGTCCACCTCCACTGACAAACTTCCTCCAATAAGGCCATACCTCCTAAGTGTCCCATACAACACCACCAACTCGAGGCCAAGTAATCATAAGCCTGAGACTATGGGGCACATGTCATTCAAACCACCACGAATGTACACAGGTATGAGAGGGAGGAAAACCCACACAACTCAGATGTGACGTGCCCTGTAGCTCTTATGAGGCCTCATTTGTGCGATGGTAACTGTGAGTCATGAATGGGAGTCTTGTCCCCCCCCATGATCAAGTACTAGAAAGGTGTGTGTGTGAGAGAGAGAGAATGTGTGCTTGAGTGCGTGTGCATGCGTGCCTGTGTGAGTGCATGTGTGCTTGTGGGCATGAGTGTGTGCTTGTGTGTGTGTATGTGAGTGTGTGCTTGTGTGTGTGTGTGTGTGTGTGTGTGTGTGTGTGAAGTCAGTGATAAAAGTGAGCATAGCATCTACTGGAACAGACTAACCCAGGTAGATCCTACATGTCCCTCTCTTGTCTAAATATTTACAGCCACAAGTTCAGGCACATTTGCGAATGCTCGGCTTTGGATTCTCTTCCATCTTTCCCGAGAAATACAGAGGGGTCCTGTGGGTCACTGGTGGGAAAAGCAAGCCTAGGAACTGCCGCCTACTGATTGCCCTTTGTTTTCCTTCATACAGCGTGTGACCACAGAGAGGCTGTTTTGTCGGGGAATTAATGACTGTGTCCTGGGAAGTGGCAGAAAGCTAAGTAAAGATTCTTCATAATTTAGGAGAGATCAGCTTCCCTGGGTTGCTGTGAGGCGGCAGCAGAAGTGCTTGACTTGCTAAAAATGGCTCTATTAACTAGACCCAGAGATTCTTGGGATTTATGGGCTGGGAGTGCTTCTCACTGTAATTGCCAGGGCCTCCAGCGGGTAGAGGCAGCAGCATGTACTGGGTGTTTCTTACTGTGAAGTACCGGGAGGAGAAGCCCTGCCACCAGCCTGCTTTCTAGAACAATACAGAAGAAGGGTGTTCTGGGGTCAGAGTACCTGCTCCCCGACTCCATCCATAACCTCGGAAAGAGCTCCACCCCGCTCAACATGCTAATTTGTTAACTGAGCAGCTACCATGCATCCGACCCCTTAATGAATGTAGGGCATGGCAGTCTCAGAAATTCCGACTCAGGGAATCGTATCATAACGAGAGATGATGGGTTAGAAAAGCAGCAGATGGGCAAACGAGATCATTTTAGATGTGAGAAACACCAAGGTGGTAAATAAGCATGGAAGATAGGGGCTTCAGGCAGAGTGGGTTTGGGTGTGGCTTTGGAACTGAGAACTGAAGAAGGAAAGTGAGACACAAAAGCGGTTACTCTGACAGGAAAACAGCCTCTTCCTCTCCATCCTCATTTCTCTGAGGCCCTGTGCAGGAGCTGGAGGTGCGCATAACAGTGGGAAGAGCCCTGGGGGTGAAGCCCAGACTTGGGCTGTGAGAGCACCTCACAGCCTCAAGATGGAGCGGGCTGGAGAGATGACGTGGTGGTTAAGGTGTTTGCCCCGCACGCATGAGAACTGGAGTTTAGATCCCCAGAACCCACTAAACGCCAGGTGGTGCATACTGGCTTCCTGTAATTCCAGCATCAACACGGGGAGGCAGCGGGTCCTCGGGGCAAGATGCCAGCAAGACTGGCTGTCGCGGTGATCCCTGGGTTTGACTGGGAGGCTGCCTCAGTAAACAGGTGGAACAGTTACTGAGGATGATTCCTGACATCAACCAAGAGCCTCCATAAGTACATGTACTTGCACCCACACATGTGTACCCACACATATACAAAACATACATAAACACACATGTGTGCTCTACATACACATATGAAAATGAGTAAAAAGAGATTCAGGAACATGGTAATAGGGCCTTGAATCTACGAGCAATGGTCCTCAACCCTCCTAATGCTGTGACCCTTTAATACAGCTCCTTGTGTTGTGGTGACCCCCAACCGTAAAATTTTGTTTCTACTTCATGACTGTAATTTTGCTACTATTCTGAATTGTAGTATAAATATCTGACATGCAGGATATCTAATATTCGACCCTGTGGCCCACAGGGTCATTCCCCACAGCTGAGAACCGCTGCTCTTAGAGGAAGGGAGTAGGCAGCAGGTTGGCATCATGGCTGCTCCCTAGGCAGATTCTAAACTGTGCCCAAGCGTGGGGCTGTTACCTTGACAAGGACTTTGTATCACACAAGGTGTCTCTCGCTACTGTGGATCTTGTTCAAGTCCCCTCGATTGGCCAAGGACAGGTCGTCCTCTGTCACTGAAACCTTAACTTTGGGGAACACACAGTATGACCGCAGGGCCTGATAGAGCCGTGGCAAATAAAATAGTCCAGTTCCCTTCTGCCTCTGCATGGTCAGCATATCTGGGCCTTAGTTCTTTCAAAATGGGACGGGTGGTAATGACTCCTCATGGCGACAAGAGGCACAGGTACAGTAGCATCTAGCGATCCCAGGTGCATTCAATACGCAGAGCCTTCCTTAGACATCCTCGCAACTTCCTGCCTTCTGCTAGGATTCAGGATTATATCCGGCCAAGGCTGGTCCTTTGCTTTCTTCTGGACAGCATTGTGATTGGGCCAACAGAGTGCCGCACATCAAACACCATGCCTTCTTTGCTTCCCTTGACTATCCCTGTTTGACTGTTGGCCAAGGCAATATTTCATTGGTTGGACAGTTTCTATTTTTGCACAAGTGTTCCGTGACTGATGATGTAACAGGCATATGGCACTCAGTTCCACCAGAAACATGGCCCCTGAGGAGGCGGCTGCATAATGTTCTCTACAGGCTGACTTAATTATATTTGCATAAGACCCTTCTTTCAAATAAGGTCCCTGTCGCGGGGCCCAGGGATTTGAAGCCTTGTTATAGTGGGGCCTGCTTCTCCCCCTGGGGTTGTGCCTGCTGGATTAACATTGTATCCTGCTGAGCAGTGGATAGAACAACCAATTGGACTGTCTGCTGAGCTGAGGGGTTGTGATAGAGACTGTGAGGCTGGAAATACTTACTGTAGACTAAGTTTGCCAACCAGTCTACAACTAGAGAGCAGAGGTTAATCACGCAGCATCCTTGTGGAAGGGACAAAGGGCAGTTTTCACCCAAATACTTTACTTCCCGAAAATGCAATACCCAGTGTCTAGGCTTTACCTACAGCTCTTTTGGCTCTCTGCTTGGAGGCAGGAATCTTTGGAAGATTAAACGCAGGGCCCGGAGCCCCTGGACCCTGTGCTTTGGTCAGTTATGTCTGAGGCAGGCAGCCTGTCAAGCCGAGCCTCGGCAGGCAGCCTCAGCATCCAGCTGGGAATCTAAAAGTAGGTGTCTCCTCCTTGTGAGCTGGTGTGCCTTCGTAAACCTTTTTGCCAGTTACATGGTTTTCTTGTGTCAAAACATAAAATCAGCCCCCACAAAAGCATCAAAATATCCTTTCTGGAAAACACACACACACACACCCAGATACACATACACACATATGCAGACACACAGACACACATACATAGACACAGATAACACACAGATGTACACAGAGACACATATACACACAGACACACACAGATACATATGTATACACAGACACACATGCACACACACAAAGACACACACACAGGCACACATACACAGACACACATACAAGCACACATACATAGACACACACACAGGCACACATACACAGACACACATACAAGCACACATACATAGACACACACACAGGCACACATACACAGACACACATACAAGCACACATACACAGACACATACACATGTACACATATGAGAAGTAGAAACCCACTGTAGTGCTGGGGGAAGCCTGTTATCTGCCATGCATATGATTTCTCTTTTTTGCACTATTTTTTTTAACGTTTTCATTGTGCCAGTCCTGTATCAAATATTCCATATTAATGTTTGTTTTCCAGTCTTCACACTGGCTGGGCACCTGAAATTAAATTCGGATCAAGGTTACTGAAAGAGGGAGAACAAGAAGGGTGGAGCAGGGGCCCTTTCCCGTTTTTCCGGTGTAGCCTTCTCCCAGGAGGCCAACCCTGAGAGCACCTGACCTCACAGTCCTCGGTATAACAGAAGCTCTCCCTGGCTTCGGGGTGTCATCTGCCCAGGTCAGATGTATGGTTCATCCTCAGCCCCCACCAGGATGGCCTTACCGGCTCTGTCCCAGCCCCACAGCTCTGCAGATGATCCAGTCTGCTGTGCATTCATGGAGGCTGCATGGAAGGGACCTGTTCTAAAAGATGGAGAGATTTTCCCATGCCTTCTTTCTGGATTTTGAAATGCAGTGTAGCACTGGGGCATTTAGGGGAATGTTTGAAGCACAGAAGTCTTTTATTTTAACTCAAAGCCAGATTCGATTGGACCATCTTGGTGATGTCCACTGCAGCTCTGTAACTACCTCTCATCTTGGCCTTCTGGCATGGTTGATCATCCGTGGCCTGAGTCAAAAATCGTCATCGAGGTACTAAGAAGCCCTGCTGGTAAAGTGCCTGCCTGGCACACGTAAGACTCCGGGTCCTGCCCCTCACAAATGAGGTAGCTGTCAAGTAGTACAGGCAGGAGGTCAGAAGTTCAAGGTTGTTCTCAGCCACATAGAGAGTTCAAGGTCATCCTGGGCTACTTGAGATGCTGTCCCAAGGGACAGAAGGAAGAAAGGAAGGGAGAGAGGGAGGGAGGGAGGAAGAGAGAGAGGG